>JAHZNG010001536.1:0-17560 GCA_027744375.1 Orchesellides sinensis | reverse complement strand
TCTACATCCATTATAGAAATGTCATATAAACTGAAATGCTCATAAAAATAAGCTTATTTCTATTTTGTTTGAGAGAAAGTGCACGTACACATTTGGAATACGAACTAAGCAGCAAACCACGCTTTTTGCAGAATATTTATGTATGTACATGTAAAATATCGATCCGTTTTCATAAAAAAGCTTTCTCATAACTGACTCAGTACTTTCTCTGATACATGCGCATTTTCTAGTTCACACAATGAAAATATGAACATGAAGTTTACTGCGTGTATGTTCAGCTTATTTCTTCCCCACGCTAAATGTAAGTAAAAGAAAGTTTTGTGCTTAGCAAAAGGGTAAATATATCGTGGAACTTGAGGGAAACCTTTAGAGTCATTCTGTGACTTGCAAATGGAGAGCATCTGGGAATCCACGCAGTTAGGGCTACAAGTCCTTCCAAAACGTAGTCAACCTGCATCAGCATTACTAAAGTAAATTTCCAGTCCACCAACACATTTACACCTCATAATAGGTTCCTTAAATTGTTCTTTACTTTCAAAGAAAAAGCAGTGAAGGAGTTTATAAATGAATTTTAAACGAACAGAATACAATATTTATTTTTGTTAAGAGAGTTAAGAGAGCTGATGTTAAGAGAATTTTTTGCATACAAATTGGAGTGCATAAAGATAAAAGTGTGGTTTTTAGAGAGATTTATGTGATTATTGGGGAACAGGAAACAAGACTTAAGATGTTGTACCGAGCTCAATTATTGCTGATTGCCATCCTGTGTGCAACTTCCTTGAGGAAATTTGTGGGAGCAGAAAAGGTACAAGATCCAATTACTAATTTAATTTGATTTCATACAAAGGTATACCTGAAAGCAAAATCAGAGCAACTTGCTCGCTGTTTTTGTACATCAAAATCACCTTTGAACTTTGATTCAATTAACTGAATCCACATTTATGTTATAGGGTGAGCAAGGTCGTCGGGAGAGTCATAAAGAAAAAGACTTTCTCCAACAGAGAACAAAACGGTATGCGATTGGTAGAGTACCCCTGTCGTACGTGTCTCTCACTAGGCCCTCCCAACACAACAAAGTTGTCGACGATGACAGTGATGGTTACAGAATTGATAAACGATTTTCGAGGTAACTAAATTCGTTTGTATAGCTTAGTGTTTTTCTCTTTCATCCACTATTGCGAAATGTCGCGTTAATTTGTTTCATATATGGTTACGCGAATCTTACCCTAAAAATCAACCTGCAAAGAAAAACTATGTATTTATCCAGGCCACTGGAAAATTTGAGTATTTCTAATCATAAAAATTTTCATACTATGTGACATGCAGATTATATACTTAGCAGCAGCATTAGCTACTTAAAACAAGTAAAACCATCCATTCATTTCTCTTCAATACTTTGGGAAATTAACTCCCCGAGGTTCAATGTAATTTCCTTCTGATGAGGACATGACTTCATAAATGAATTGCAGCTAATATTTTTACGAATTGATCTGTGTCAGCTAATAATTTATTATATATGCTAGTGTAGAAAACGAATTTTAGTTAGGGTTTAATATATTGTAGTATTTGTATTGGAATTTAGTTCATTAAACGTATTTTGAAAAGTCGCTCAACCTTACTACCTGCTCATTCAAGCAACAACTATTCCTTTGTTAAGCGATGGGAAATATTAGTAAAACCTTTTGTTAGTTTATCAGATCAGTGAGTATAAAATCGTTTCGGAATTTGACATTTGACTTCAAACGAGGAAACATTTCATTATTCTTGAGGGTTAAGTAAGGGCTTGACTATATGGGTTATCCTTGGGTAAACCCACACATAAATATGTTTTTTGCCTAATATATAGAATCAACTACTTTTCGACTTGTATATGTTTATGTGCGAATAAGTACAAACGTAAAATGTCTTTTTTAAACAGTATCCGCTCCGATCCAGGCTCGCATTTTCGAGAGCTTCAAAAGAGAAAAACAAGGCGTCCCTTAATTTCTAGTGATGAGGGAATTTCACCAGGCCAGTTACAGGCATATAGAAACTTACTGCAGTACTACGGAAATGGCAGAGATGAGGAAAATATTGATGTAGATACCACTGGGTATGGTGATATCGCTGCTGGGTCAGACGTAGGTCCATTGTCAGATGAAGAGCTACAAGCATTGTTACGTTTAATTGATGAATACAAACTACAAGGAAAATCAGTGTTACCACCTTCCAGCAACTTTTACATTCCACCAGCTCAATATTTTACTCCTGATATGGTGGGTAGTATGGGGAAAAGAGAGACAGGAAAAAGATCTAGATCACAGCTTGGTTTGGAACAGCCTATGAGTTTTGAGAACTCTGCGAGTGACAACTACCCTGTCTTTTTGAGTTCAAAAAGATCAAAACGGATCGGAGACCCAAAGGTAAATTTAACAAATTTGCAATAATCTGAAAAAAGGGAATGTCATTACGTATTATGAGTATGAATTTGGGAAATGATTTTATGCTTGGCATCATACGAAGGAATATATATTTGGCATAGATTTTCGTGTAAGCATGACATCTCATTCATAATTCCGTTGACATATATCTCCAGAGTTCGCCATCCGTTCGCATTAAAAAGGAGACAGATCCCGCAGTAGAGGCAAGTCTTGATAAAATATTTGGGGGTACTGCTCAACAAGTAATTGACGACCAGCATTCTACACAAATACCAACTACTGCGATCTCTTCTTCAGACCAAATTCCTGCTCCTTCGGGCAGTCAGAGAAAGCCGAAGAAAGCCATTGACTGGTCTGACTATTTTGGGATTGACAAGCGGCAAGACAAGAAGCTGACAGAAGCCAAACAAACTTTAATATCATCATCAACCGACACCGTAAACCATCACCATGATGAAGTAGATAAAAGGTCGGATTCTGAGAAAAGCGATAAAACCATTGCCCCAGTATCACCTTATGAAGGAAGTACGGCTAAAGCCCCTGAGCATAGTGAGAAACCCGATAAAGAGAAGAAGGACAGCAGTCGGTCGGAAAACGATACGGAAGAGAAAGCGGATGACAGGAAATGGATTTTGAAAGAGTTCTACAAAAATCTGGCAATGGCAACAAATGTTAAAAGAAAGCGAGAAAGTCCGTAAGTACCAGTACAAGTTGTTTTTGGTGTTTGACATTTTGTCATAAATACTATACATCCATGCATACATTCAAAGCATCATTAAATTTCATGCCTTAAATAAAAACGTGCATTGACATAAGCGCATCTCTTGTATTTTTAACTCGTAATTAATTTGTTGCATTTGCATGATATACTGAAGCTATCATCATTTGGTATTTGTACATTTGTTTTGTGCAATACAGGAACGCGGAACGTACTGATGACTTGAATAAGCTAGAAAAAATTGAAAGAAAAATGGAAGAGGCAGGAGATAAAATCATTTGGGATACTCTAAAATACACTGGGGCTCATAAGGACGCAGAACTTTCCCCGGAAGAGCTTGCCCACGTAAAAAACGATATAATCCAAAAATTGTCTGCTGCTTACAGGTATTAACAAAAACATAAAAAAATAAAACATACACGTTTATATTTAATTAGTATTGTGTAACTTGAGACTGGCTACCGCTTCTTGTCCCATCCAAGTAGCCAATTATTTTTTTAAAAACTTTCTCTGCTTTCAGCTTGGAGAAAATTCGTGGGGCTATCGAAGAGTTCCGACAGCAGTTGGCCCAGCTGAAAGACAAACAGCAGTATTACTGAATTGTCCAACTAGCAATTGCTAGAAGTTGCATAGTGAGTAATAATTATTACAAGTAGCAAAATTATGTAGATTCATACCATATATGAGAAAACCTAAGTAAATGTCAAATATCATTTGACCATGCATTACATTCATGCCACTTTGTGCGAGTAGGCCAAAACATTGAAGAAAATGAGATTTACAATAGTGCAGGCAGATTAACTACGTTACGTATAACCGTAGTCAATCTTACAGTTCAACAGTTCGTAGCTAAAATTTTAAAAAACGCAGTGTAAGGGAATTGGCATTAACATAAATACCAACCCTACCTATCTCTGTACATATACATACAATGTATAATATCCCATCACCTAGTGTATTATGTATAATATTGTAGGATAATGAATCGCCGACTATAGATCGCATTTTTCAGCACTAAAATTGATGGATGCAAATGCTAGAATAAAAAGTTAAGATAACATTTGTGTACCTGCTTGTTCTTTCCCTAATCGTAAGGTAAAAACAACATACGCTAACGACCATGAGATGTATGAAATCGACTCAAAACAGAGTGAAGCTATTTAAAAATAATTGAGTATACTTTTTTTGTTCTTTGCAAAAATTAAATGTGACTTGTATGGGATGGACAATAAAAAGTGAGTACGTGTCTACAAACTCCTGGTTTTAATTGATTAATTGAAACAGATTAATAACTATGAAAGCTACGGGCGAATGGGAGCTGAATGTGAAATGTGTAAAAATGTGTGTAAAATGCCAAAAAGCCAAGCCTACCTTGTGAAACTACTTTTTTAACATACATACATATGATTTCCTCTCGATATATGCATATCCGTTAGATGAAATTATTACAGCAAAGTTGTCATAATTGACCAATGTTGTTTGGATGCAACAAATTATTAAAATATCAGTTTGTACTTTTTCAAATCATTACCCTCACTGCCTGCCTTTCAAACTATTAAGCTCACATCAAAATACAACATAAAAGTAAAAAACTTTTTTGCAACAATATTTTTCAAATTTACAAAGTGATATTCATCAGAAAATAACATTGTCCGGTTAAAAATGCTAACGATTTTGACATACATTTAGAAAAGGTATGAAACGAATTTCATCAAACTAACCGTAAATGCGAACGCATATTTTTGTCAAATAAATATAAGTGTATCTAACAATACAAAAACTTTAAGAAAACGAACAAATGTCTTCAGGTAACAATGATCTATGGTGAACAACTAGTAACAAGAATCAGAAATGGCAAGAATACTAACTTCTGCCCAAATTTTAGCTTCAGCCTATCTTGACTGTTTACAAATTGTTCCTAAAACTTGAGCCTGTTCATCCAGGACTTGCGCCAGGCGTCTTCGCTTAAAACGCAATGCTTCGCGTACTAAAGACTTAACAAACTTAAACCTTGTTTCATAGGAACCTGCCATCATGGTCAGTCTGCTGAGAAGGAACTCCAACCCTGTGAAGAATCAAGACGAAAATAAATTATAATTAGACGCGTACGTATTCCACGAGTGTGTTTAAAATTACCTATAGATGCTCATTGAAATCGTAGAAAATACAGCGACTTACTTAATATTGGACGGCGAATTTCAAGATACAGTTCATCACGAAGTGTAAGATTTTTTTGTCTAGTGTTTTCATCATCCACTGGAGGTGGTTCCGGCTGACCAGGAGATCCAGTAGCTCGCTCAGAATTTGTAGTTGTATCTACTTTCTTAGCTTTGCCACTTTTATGATTTATAGCTGGGATAATTGTTTGCGGAGCATCATTGTTATTTAAATGATTCAAAGAGGGATTCATACCATTTTCTACTACTGTAACACTAGGACGAGTCATTACATGATTAGTGCTCTCATGGTTGATTCCTGGACCTCTATCAACACTTAAGAAGTTGTCATTGTGAATTTCATATTTTGAGATTACATCCTCTTGATGTTTAGAAACAGTATGACTATTAGTAAGACCATTAGTTGTAGACTTATTACATGATGGATTTTGTGTAGACGACTCTATTAGCCTCTCTATGCTCGTAAATGACTCTGGCATGTAATTAGTAAAAGGAGGAATGTCTTCAATAGGTCTACCATTGGGTTCAATCGGTATCACAGGTTCAGGGAAGTCATAAAGTGGAGAATCAGAAGGTAATGGACCAATAGGACTATTATATGGATTAGGACTGGTAGGTGCGGAACTAAAATAGCCATCGGAATCATTACTTTCATCGTATAAGTTACGACGCCTATACTTATAGGGAGTGAACACGAAGTCTTTAGGAATCGGGCCTGCTTTTCGTTTCACGCCTCGATTGGTGTTGTTGACACTGGACACAGGTACTTGTGTGGGTGATATTGCTCCCGCATTAACTGCTTCTTTTCTACTTTTACCTTGACCACCTATTAAATCTATGTCCGCTTCGTCAATAATCATTCGTTTATCAATCTTAAATGGATTCCCAAACATGTGCTGTCGAACCGGGGCAGATTCGATCTCCCGTAAAGGCGTAGGCATTCGTTTAAGATACTCCTGATAATTACCCATTTGACCTACTGGCATATTATGCAATGCTTCTGCAAAACAATGCAAGTTTATAACCATTATACATTATCCTTTAAACCACTACTATAAGTATACTTAAAAATTAAAACAGCATACCTTGTTGCTGGATGGATGACGGCGTTGTTTTCATAAAATGTGACCTGAGCTTTGCTAAATGGTCCAACAAATGATGGCGCGACACGTCAAAGGGATTCTTAAATGATGTCAATGTGCGCTTAGGTTCACTGGCTTTGACTCGCAAAGCTACGTCATTGCATGTCCTGTCAAACTCCCCTTTTGCTTGGTTCTTCAACTTCTTAAGATAATTAAGAACTGAATATGACAGATAATTCTCCTCCTGGACTATTTGAGCAATGTTACCTGCTCCCATTCTAAGTAAAGCTCGCTTCAGAGGTCCTGCGTAATAAGGTGGCATACTGGATAAATACATTCCAAAATGTGCTTTCCAGTCATTTGTGGGTTTTAACCGATGAATGCGAAATAAATCATCGAGGAGAGGTAACAATACTGGATAATTATACGGCATTACAAACAAGTTTACACATGTTAAATTTGTAGAGGCTTTCAGATAGCCAAAAGGATGGCCCACAGAGATGTTTTTAGTACTGCCAGTTACGAATACCTGATAATGCAAATAATTTTGTATGGTAATGTACCTTAACAATCAATTATACCAATTAAATGCAGTAAAATATCGCCAACCGTCGTCGAATCAAGCAGCTAGTTATTACTCTTTGGTTTTGAGGTTCCATTCTTCTCATCTATAACTTCTAGCTCCGACTCTTCTTTTAAACCTGTAAACAACCACAAGTAGTACTTAATGGAATGCAAGGGGTTATGAGAGTATAATGCAAAACTACATCTTTAGAAGTGACATGTCATCTTGGGTGGCAAGCCAACGCCCAACTAGCTCCTTTTGAGTCAGCCATTGTTTGACATGCACGTAAGTTGTCGTAACATGATAAAACAGCAAATTTAACTGGCAAATAGTGAAAGCCAAGCATAGTTTTAAATAAATTGTAAAATGGGAACGAAAATGATACCATCTAAGGCCAGTGGTGAAGGATCTGGACCATGTTTCTCAAAATGAATTACAACTCCAGCTTGAACTTTCTGCACCAAAGAATCTATGCATTGATGCAACATGCGATGTGTCGTTATACAGTACGATCTCCCACCAGTTACTTCGCACATTACATCAATTGGGGACGTATCTGAGGGTACCAGGCCAGTCTCACGTTCTCCAGATGGCTGTCCATTCATCCTTAGCACCAAGCCAAACAGTCTCTGGTCCCATCTGAATGGCTCTCTAGTCAATTCATGGCCAGGACTACTTCCTTGCATTTTTAACTGTAACATCAATAACAATTAAAATGTGTATTGGATATTTTAATCAATTACAACCTTAAAAATTGTTTCATACCTCATCCTGAACTCCAGAGTTGGAAGATAGCTGACCGCCGTCTGTGATAGCAACGATAATTGACGGTTCTAAATAAAACGGACTTCTTCCTTGTCCGTATGTATCAATTCCGTGTTGCATTCGATTTACATTCAAAACGTCGAATGTGTTCTTTAGGGCTTGGCCAAGAGTTGTTAAGCCGTTCGCCTGGAGATTCTTTAATTCTGACATAAAAGTAGCCAAATTTTCCTTCCATCCCGCCTAAATACAGATTATTGCTATAAGTAACTTTCAATTTAAGTAATTGCTATCAATGCCATTATCCCTACTATGCACTTCTTACCTTAATATTTAATGGGGGATCTTCAAAAGTAAGCAACATATATCGGTCTCCTCTGCTATCAATTGACCTTTGGCGTACCTGTATTCCAAATCAATAACATCTTTAAAAATCAAGCCACCTAGTTTTTAAATTATCCTCTTAATACATCCTGTAATACGTGTACGTTTTCCATAAATGCAACAATGGTTATTTTGTTAGGAATAAAGCAAACCTTTAAAATCGTAATTATGTAATATGGTATGAGTACTCGACGAAAATTTATCTTAAACTCAACCAATTTGCAACTCGCTCATATATGATTATGACCCATGATGTGTTCATTGTCCTCATATCCAGTTTATCTATTTATGGTTTATTTAAATGTGTACGCAAAATAACGATTTGCAATTATTTGCAGTTTCTAATTACAACAAAAAAGTAATTATGCCATGCCTATACGTTTAGACAATATGCAATGCAAATGCAAGTAACATCCAACTATCTGCATGAATGATTAGTCGGATATTCAAACCCAATGTTTAATGTTGTGTCATAAAACGCAGGTATCTTAATCCTGCAGGCTGTAATCATTAAATCATAAGAGTGCATAAGTAGTAATGCATGAAATGCAACTAAATGTGAAAACTTAACACATCAAAATGAATACACCAGTCACCAGACCACTGTTACTCGTACATAGTGCCAGTACCAGTACCGCTTAAGAACTTATGCAGTAGAATGAAACAAAGTCATCTTCGTACAAATGATAGATTCATTAATATCAAGCAGCATCCCATCAAACCCATACATGCTATGCATGCAGAAGTATAAATGCCAGTTTGATGAGATGAACAATATGCATTGGAGTCATCTCTGAACAAACTCAGGATTATATGAAAGACTAACTACATGAAAATTTCATAGAAAAGTAAACACATCTTACCTTTACAAACGTTTCCACTGCACTCTTGGCGACATCAAGCAGCGTAGGCCGTCCTCCCAGGAAAACCCTTTGGTTCATAGACGCGGACGTATCCAAAAGGAAAACAATGATGGTCATCCTTTCTACCTTCTTTCCCTATTGTCTTATACTTTGTATGAGAAACAATTAGTTGCGACAACTAGTATAATCTCTCCGAGTCAGTCTTTCCGGAAGTAAGCATTCTGACCCGTCCTCGTACATTGGCAAATTTCACCCAGCTCTACAAAATTTCCCAGAAACTTTGCAAGCTCACAGAAATATCCTATGGAAAAAAGGAAAAAGCAGTAAGAACAAATCCTAACAAACTTCATGCCATTCATGTTATTTGCTGAAACTATTAGAAATCTTAAACATATAACCATATACATCCATTTTATATCCATAATCTATGACTACAGCTTGCCAGTGTCATGCAAAAAAAAACTAAGACTTAATAGTATGAATGTTTAAGTAAAACAGAAGTGAACATGTTATACACCACACAATATCCTATGCCTGACACAAAGCTTCTCGTAATCGTAATATTCATTTCCACACATACATATTATGAGCCATGCATGCTCTTCTATACGTCCTACTCTTAAGTTCTTTCTACTCTTATTTTGCAGCATCAGCAACGGAGGAACGAGCAGGCCCAGAATTAATGCATACGTAACAGCGTACAGCGTAACCGTTCTTAAATAAAACCAAAGGTATCAAGTCAGCTTTCAGTGTTCGGCAATAATCTACAAGAATACTTATGCCTCATTCACCCTAGCTACATTATTCTCATCCTAGGCAGGAAAAGGACGTACTTATGTATATGAAGCTTAGCTCTGCTCTCCTCTGGTCACTAACAAAAACAAGCAAAAAAACATAATATCCACAGCAGAACAAGTAAGTAGTAGTAGCAACGCTGCGCTGCTGCTGTCGACTTGCATTCAAAAAAGATTTAAAGCTATATGCTCTCCTATGAAGGATATAATTTCAACGTGAAAAATAAAATGTGTCTAATAAGACTCCTCCAACTCTACAGTTTCCTCAGACATGAATCTCAAAGCGCATGGAGGTTACTCAATAACACTAAGACTGACTTCAAACTAGGTATTGTTATAACCCATAAAAAACATCTATAACCTCGACTAGACTATATATCAAGTATTACAGAATACATTCATTTTACAAATACATTCTTCCACAGCTATTCCTCTGAACTAACTGCTGAAAGAAACAAAGTAAAAAGAGTTCACTCCTGCTTCCCTTGCACGGAGCTAGGCTCTATGTACAGATGCGATCTTACTATAATAATACCCTACGCAATCCTATACCTAAAACCCTTTACCTTGCCACTCGTTTACATGTTCGTAAAAGCTCGTAGCTCTCATATCTGAACCTCGAAGCTAACAACGTAGGTCGGAAAAAGGGCCGTAACTTGTAACTACCAAGTAAATCCTTAAATTCTGGTATTAGAACACAGCATTCAATATATATCTATACCTTCTTCTTCTTCTGAGTGAGTATATCGATGATGTCGACTGTATGAGTTCTTCAGCTGGAAAGAGTGAATCCTATATATCCCAGAACCTATACAAAAGAAACAAAACCAGCTTTGTTACCCCTTAAGCACACAAGACTACGCTCATGATAACCGTACCATCTGTAAAATAACCACTTACCTTCCACTACTAACACGCAATACCCAACTTGTGATCTTGCAATGTTCCCACGATTCTACTATGAATAAGATACTCACGAGGAAAAATCTTATATACAGAACCACGTTAAAAACTCTTCTTCTCTATATGTTCGTGAGAACGCCCTATTGCGTATCTAAAATGTACGTACAGGGCCTATATGTTTTTTACGGCTCTTTTCGCTCGGGTATAAATCTACAACGTAATACTTTGTTAAGGTATGTATAAACAAAAAAAACCTCTAGTATATGGATATCTGTATGCGTTCAGATAAGTGTTGTGTATGTATAGAAATGTGACGAGGAGCGACGTGCACCAAGCTCCGTCCAGGTCTGATGTGAAACGAGCAATGAAGTTGGTCGACCGGGGGCTGTGGGTTTGCTTCGTTTCCAATTCCTCTCTGCTTCTCTCCTCAGCAGCTCCTCTTCTGCGTTAAAATGGTATATTATAATCATCCACAAAAATTCACATTCTAAGTTCACAACTTTAGCTATACTCGTTCCTCTACTGCACATATACATACCTAACTTTTTTAGGTGTAAAAAGAGAATAATGCTTTTATAAAAGAAAAAAAATTGTATGCTATGTTATAATATATGTACATACGCTTTTATTGAAGAAGGAAAGAAGGGGCTTTATTGCAGAAGTCCGTCCGTACACAGGCTGTCTCTCTCTACCGTAAAGGAAGAATCTAAACGTAACCAAAAAATTCAAAGCTCTCTTCTCTTACATCTCAACAACAACTTTTATACATACAATATTTATCCTTTTGCTCTCTCTACTCACATCCCAAAAAGCTGAAGAATGGCCCAATCCAAAGCGACAATGAAGGGAAGCAAGCTGATTGGCAAAGCTCTCAAGAAATGTTTGCATTTCCCATTTTCNCAATATTTATCCTTTTGCTCTCTCTACTCACATCCCAAAAAGCTGAAGAATGGCCCAATCCAAAGCGACAATGAAGGGAAGCAAGCTGATTGGCAAAGCTCTCAAGAAATGTTTGCATTTCCCATTTTCACGCGGAAAGCAACAAAATATACTCCTTTCCGACAGGAATGTTTCCAATAAAACGCTGTAAATCAGAAAACACAAAAAATACCTAGATTATAATACTTCCACGTAGCAAAAGCTAATTGCTGAGAGACGAGCACACCTTCAACCTTGCTCATCAAAATCTTGTTGCTGGAGGAGTTGGACAGGATGCACACCGACTTTAATTAATAGGATTTCAACAGAAACAAGAAGATAAGGAAAGTGGATTTATTTTCTGGATGACTTTTTGTTACAGGTACACAATTATAAATCACGATTTTAATGGTTCGTGTTTTTTGTAATTAAATAAATACCTCTTCATAAATAAATAAATCAATAAAAAATTACAACCGCATTTTTATAACATAAATTTTAACTAGTTGATTAATTATAAAGGAAATTTGTAAGTAGCTACCTATCTCTAAATATTAAGTTTAATGTTTAATTAGTGAATCATGGAAAACATATGTTGTTAATTTGAAATTATTTGTCAAATTTAAAAAAAATATATGTCGAATGTCAAAAAATATTGTTGGGAATTGATCTATTTTGAAAAAGTATTTGCTCCGGCCGAAAATTGAAATTAGAAAAGAAATTTTTTTATAATTTCAAATGTAATGGCCAAATATTTCAATGGATGATTTTAAATACAAAAATATCCGGACAACTGGACAAGATTGGTTAGGGTTTAGGGTGTCCTCAGATTCATTTCATCATTCGGATTTGTAAAGCTAAATATGTATTTGGATGGAACGCTGTTAAGTTGTCATTTGGTACGTCATATAAATACCTACATGGCATGCTATGTACAGTGTACAGCAGCCTATATAGCGTTGTCTGGCATTATCTGTATGACTTTCACTATTACGAAACTACAAGCCTTTCCATAGCGTCTAATACCTATTGACTCATTTCTGAATCTGGACTAGCTGCTTTTCTTAGATTTACTGATCTGGTGATAAAATCTCATTCTTGATTACCGGCGAACCATTTATTTGCGTTAAACCTAAATCGTATTTGTCAATAATCAATAAATCAAGTTAACTTGGCATCAACTTAACACAAGTGATTACACGAAACACCTTCTTAACATAAAGAACACCGACAAAAATGTAAATGTTGTAGATATTTGGTTGGTATCAGAATCAGAATTACTAACTATTGTATTATTTATTTTCTTTGTGAATAGAGCTTTTGAGTTGAGACGCCATAAACCGAGAAATTCTTCTGGAAAGCTTGTGTTAGAAGCAGTATTACAATGAGAGGAGGTGGACGTGGTGGTGGAGGAGGAGGAGGAGGAAAAATACGGAGAAATAGAGGTGGACCTGCACCACAACCCCCGCTTGGAGGTCATATGAGGTTGATTAATGGAGGAAAGTTGCCGTTTGATCTTGGACGAGGTGGTGGAGGAGGAGGAGGAAAAATACGGAGAAATAGAGGTGGACCTGCACCACAACCCCCGCTTGGAGGTCATATGAGGTTGATTAATGGAGGAAAGTTGCCGTTTGATCTGATATTTTTTTGACGACGTCTTTCCTAGAGTGTCCGTTGCTCCGGATGATGCACCATTGTCTGCTGTAAGGGATAATATTTTAAATGGAGACAGAGACAGAATGTATGGCTTCATTTTTGTAGCTGAAAGTTTGTGTTCTTTTGGTGTGCAGGCGGTACTGAAGAGAAATGGAGATATTTCACCATCTACTGAGGAAATTCAGACTGTGCAGAACTTGGTCACGAGAGTACAAAGCATTTTGGAAACGCTGATTCTCACTCCGGGCACTTTTGATGCTTGTGTAAGATAATTGAAATTGTAGTTAAGTTTGTATTGGTGAACAACAGCATGCCATGATAAGATTAGGTGTGTTTTATTCTTTTAGCAAGTTGATGAAGTACGACAAGTTGGGTCATTCAAGCAAGGAACGATTTTAGCTGGCCATAAGACGGCGGATTTTGTTGTCATTACTTAAAACGTTGCCTACATCCCAAGCTGTTGAGGGGTTGTGTAATCGAGTTGCTGATGAGCTCCGTCAAACAGAATGTAAGATGGTTGCTTTTTGCGCAGTAAATTGCATTTATATGTGGCATGTAGGATGAATTTTGATTTTAAAAAATTCATGACTAGGTATGTAAAATATAAATGATTATTTCAGGTGTGCGGTCCACAGTAACAAACAGAGGCTTTGATCTTAGCAATGTGCAAGCTACAGTACATGTCATGATTACGACTGTTCCACAAAATATACGAAAATTAGATGCAGATATTCATCTAGACTCCAAAATAGTTAATGAACATTGGCAAGCTATTCGACACAGGTATTTTTTATCTTTCAGTAAAAAGTTAAAAAGATTACAGTTATTTTATGCCTACATCGATAGTTGACAGTTTTTACTTTTACGTTGCAGCCGTTGGTTCGAGGAAAATTGCCACAACTCAACAGTCAAAGTTCTAATTAGGATATTAAGGGACATGCGTCAGAGGTACCCCGGATTTCAGCCGTTATCAACGTGGTTGCTAGATTTACTAGCACATTACGCAGTCATGAATAACCCAACTAGGCAGGCCCTACCTATAAACGTTGCTTTTAGACGAGCACTTGCTTTAATGGCATCAGGTATGTACTTACCTGGATATGCAGGGACGTCAATGAGAGGTCACAATTTAACGTATGAGGATCAGGATCTAGCTACTGCGACTGCTCAGACACTTCTTCGTGTGCTAGCACAAGGTGGATATAAGGTTATTCTTGGCTTGGAAACATGTAAAGGACGTAAGTTTTATGTTCGGTATTCATTCTTGATTATCATGTATAATATGATAACGACTGGTGGACCATCAGCTAAAGTGTTTTTTCTTTAAAATTCCAGTTGATATAATTGGTTCATCCAGTGTTTGGGATGCTGTAGTTGTGTCACCGTTCGAAAAGGTGTACGAAAAACCTGCAGATGGGGAGCAAGAAAAAATAGATGATGAGCAAGATGGAGATGAAGAAGATGATTCAACAATGGAAGCGTAGAAATAAAAGAACAGTTTGGAATATTTACATGACTGACTGTATGTGTAATTTATTTTGATTTGTTATGAAGAAACATAGCAGATTTGATCGATTTTAAAATTCTTTTATATTTTGAAAAACTACTATGATATACCATTTCTTTTTATCTTTGAACGATTATATTACTGTTGATACGCTGAGAATACGTATAAAATTTCTTAATAAACACTTTTCATTATGGTGAAGTGCAGATAAACCAAATAAAGTAAATGAATTATAGCCACCGGTGTGCACAACACGAATCTGCATGCAGGAATAGGCGTCCTGGCCAAAAGTATTAAGCATATCCTGAGAGAGCCTGACGAAAAAGAACGTGAAAGTTTTGATGCAAAGAATTAAGTAAATTTTTTGGGTTAATGTTTGCAAAAGTAGTGCCTACCAAGCCCACCAACGATTGTCATCATCGGCATAAACCAACGATCAGAGCCCACTGTGCAGATAATTAGTGTCAATGCATGGCCAAATAACCCGTAACTCATCACCGCTACCACTTGGCTGAAAAAATAAATCAACTACATTAATTTGAGTCAAAACTTAATATTTTAGTAGTTTTAATAGAAGACTTGGTAGTTACAAGAATCAGGTACCTTATGTTAATGATAGTCTTCGTACAAAATGATAGAAGCCATGTAAGACCAGAAATGGCAATCAGATATCCCACAGTTAAAGATGATTGACAGAAACAAAGCATTCACTCGGGGTTCACCTTTAGAATTAACATATCCCCAGTAGAGAGTACATGCTAAAAGAAAGCAACTGAGGAAGCTTCCTTCAGCGTCCACGGGAATACGCTTGTACTTTCCGAATGGTGGACAGAGTGATGTTAAAAGCCTTGACACCACAGAATTTTCAGAAAAAAGGTAATTCCGAAACGTGCTTGGAAAACGTTGTTTGGATTGTCCGGATTTTTTCAAAGGTCTATCTGAACCATTTTTGAAGTTTTTATTGCGAAGTTTACTTTGTGAATCATCATTCCACGCATCTTGCAGCAAAGGAACCTCATCTTCACCTATAAATATTACGGAAGCATCGTGTCTCTTGCCTACGCGAACCATTCTGATATAAAATTATGCCAAACTTCTTGGTGATCTACACACGTCTGGAAGCTTTACTAATATCACATATATGTATATGTGTTACGTTTAATCATCAAACAAGTTTTCACTTACTAAATACAGACTCGTAGTTTACAATAGGTATTTGCCTTAAAAATACAATGCAAATCTCACCCATTCAATTTACAAAAATCCAAAAATTCCTTATCTAAAAATTACATTATCTGAACACACCAACCCTCTATAAAATCGCCACGTCCAAAAAATTAATTAATACTTGAAGGCGTCAGATACTGCTTAACACCTTCAAGTGCACACATATCTTTGTACTTTTGAAGGAGTTTCTTCTTTAAAACCAACTGCTTGCGAAGAGCTTCTAATTTCTTAATTTGATCCTCCTTACTATAATCTATTCCTGGAAGCTTGCGAATCTATAAATTGAGGAAAAACATACAGTAAAACCAGTAATCCTACAAAGACAATGTGTATTCAGCCTTAAAAAATAGCCTACTTTATTTACCTGATCACGGGTAATATCAAGTTTTCTCTGGAACTCTTGTATTTTCTGACTGCTCTCCTGAAACTCACTTCTCTTGGCTTGTGCACTCTCTGTGTTTTCTCTTTCCACACTGTATTTGATCAAAACAAAAATATACATCTCAATACGTATTAACTTCAATATTTTATTGATGCAATCAATTCATTTAAAAAAACTTTCCCTATACCATTTTATGATGTCATAAATAAGGGCCAAGAAGTCTACATCAATATCTTCCACCGAGACTGAACCCATGTTTGTATTCTTCTTCTAAGGGCAACCCAAAAGATCAACTTGAACCTTAGTTTACTTTCAGCCAAAGTTACTCTTGTCTTCTTATATTCCAAACATTCCACCCAATCCTACACGATGAAAGATGTATAAAGTCGTCCTAAAATAGTGACTCTGACTGTAACTCTGTAACTTCAACTTGTTCTCCACACTTTCTTCCTTTCAATGTTATTTCCAGCCTTGCAGAATCTGGCGTTGCAAAGTCCAACCTACAATACAAAAAAGTCCTCATTAGCATATCTTTGGGTAGGTAGTACATAGAAATACATGAAAACACACAAAAAAGGTGAAAATCTACATATGTACGATCCGCCTACAATACCCTCCTCAACAAGACTTTCGCCAGAGAAGAGTCTTCCCTACAAATCCTGCTTTCACAACACGAACACGACCAAAAAAGCTTGGTGTACAATTTTGTCATTCCATCCGGGTTTGCTCGGAAACAGACGACATTCCCGAACAAGTAAAAGTCAACCTAAATACACCAGCAGAACCTCTTTCCTAGTCTTATCTACCAAACTTCCTTCTCCTGCCTTGTCAATTTACAGAAATGTGTTTAGATAATAAATTCATATCGCTGCGTATTTAAATGCACGCTGGCAGAAGTCAAAAATAATCTTTCAAGCCTATGCATCTGGAGTCAGTGGAAATCGTAAATATATGACGACATCTTTATCTTCAGTAATCTCTCTCTTGTAACGCTGCTAAAACGCTGATTTTCATATAAAAGACAAAGGAATGATATGATAATATCTACCCTACCAGTAGCTAGAATAATATATGATTGACACGGCCATTAAATCATTTTTAAAAATAGTAAAAAATAAAATTTAACTTACAATACCCGTCTTGTTATATTCTGAATGGTAAATCAAAATCCAATTATGCAATATTTTATTAGCAAAAAAGCT
>JAHZNG010001535.1:0-14667 GCA_027744375.1 Orchesellides sinensis | reverse complement strand
TGACTGAATTCCAGAATTCAAATTCATCAAGTCAATACAATATGTATATACCAGGAACAACTTTTTTGTTTGTATCTCAGAATGATTAATACAATTCCTAAGTCTGAGTAAATATTTAGAAAGGGCGTACCATACTTTGTTACGCGTCACATTAATAGCATGCTTAGTAATTATTCACAAGGTGAACGCTCATATACTGTTCAGAAACTAATGAATTAGCCGTGCTTTCACTTCGGTCGATTTTGTCTTCGAAACTTAGAAGCCAACTTGAGCATTTATTAATAGTATAAACGCTACATCTTAATTTTTGTTTTGTAGGAGACCCCAGCATCAAAAGTTTTATTTTTCGTCGTTATAAATCTTATAATCTATTACAGTTCTGTTTGGCCAAACACACAAAAATATTTGAAAGAATGAAAGAAGTAATAGCGGTCGGTAACATTCCCTTTGTAGTTCAAAATGGAGTTAAAAAGTCCAAAAAATTCACCTGCAACATATTCTACTACATCCTCGGTTATACCAAACTAAATTCCTTCTTCCTAATAATGCCATTCTACGTTTACTTTGAAGGAGGCAATGTCAAGTTCAAACAACATCGTTTGCATCGGGTAGAGTACTATCTAAATTTTCAAAGACTTCTGTTTCTCCTTGATATTAATCACTAACGCAAGTCTTATTTTAAGGCGATTTGTATTTGTCTTCATTTTGCATCCCTGTGTTTTGGTTGTTCAATGCTTTGGGAGTATGTGGCAGACACAACCTTTTCCTTCGGAACAACTATTTTATATGAGGTTGCTACGTTTGGTTTAATTATCAGTGGTCTTTTTGCTTTCACTATAACTTATTGGTGTCAACGGTCA
The DNA here is from genome assembly GCA_027744375.1 of Orchesellides sinensis. Classification (NCBI taxonomy): domain Eukaryota; kingdom Metazoa; phylum Arthropoda; class Collembola; order Entomobryomorpha; family Orchesellidae; genus Orchesellides; species Orchesellides sinensis. The sequence goes on along the minus strand of JAHZNG010001535.1, from coordinate 13,807 downwards.
AACCCTTACATGGACTTAATAACACACTCGTATTGTTTTGTGAATAATACCAACCGAAGGCCTAGATGCTCGGTATATACAAATATACATATATCCACAATACAAGAGCTTTCCCTATATTTTTTGTAATACAAAACACACATTTCATTAGAATTTTTTCCATTACAGACGCTGGTATACCTAATTTTGTTTTTGATCCATATTTCTGTTACTGGTAGTGCAGAGATATTGGATGATTTGAAACGTTACACGTATGACCGGAGTTCTTTGTGATGCATTGAAAATTTTCAAAACTTTTATTTTAATATACTTTGAAGCATTCTTTCAGCTAACAGTCATCATTCCCTTCTATTTGACTGCAATTTGTATGTTTACTGTTGGAAGGGAATTCAAAGCTTTCGCTAAGCCTGAATATACAGCTTTAGCTACACCAAATTCGGACGGGGTAAAAATCTGGGCTTTGAGCTTTTTTAATCAGAAAGTCATGACTCATGAACCATATTATGCCATATTATGTTCTTTTAGAGTTTAGAAAGGATAGAACGTCTGATGGACTGTTACGTAAACATCAAGCACCTCACAGATACATTGAACAATGCATTTGGAAAGCCAATGATAGTCCTTTTCCTCAGCGTTCTGCCCACTTTGGGATTTGGTTTATCAAGCATCCTTTCAAAGAAAGACGTTCCAGCCACAGATCACATACGGACAATTTATATCTTGGGAGTGTTTTACGTGTGTATCCTTCTTGCAGCGAAAGGGAACAGTGATGTTTGTAAAAAATTCAAATTTCCTTATCTTGCTTTAGTTACGGTCAGCTTTCATTTTATCTTTCAGGTTCAGCAATTCCTTGAGGTTGTTTTTGAAGAAATTTGGAAAAGTAGAAACCTACACCACAATGATATTGATGCGAAAACTTTGATGGTTATTACCCAGTACGTAAAATCGAACTGTGTTGGCGTTGGTGGTGCTCCGTTTTTTATCATCACTTATAAGTTCATTGGAACAGTAAGTCACCTTTACATGTCGTAGCACTTAATATGATTATTTCCTCCATTGATATATAACATGTGACCGCCGGTATGTATAAATATGATCCGGACAGTTCATCTGCAGTTATATTTTGTTGGTTTCAGATGACTAGTGCTCTAATCACATACACCATAATAATGCTCCAAATGAGATGATTAATTAAAATCGACGATCACAATTAAACGTTTTTAATAAACAACCATAAATTATATTTGCGAAGTTCATTCAGAATAAAATTAACATTCTTCTTCGATCATTTGTCAAAAGGTATTTAACATATTTGTATATAAAATGCACAAATAGATAAACATAAAAATCGCAAACATCTAGTAAAACAATCAGTAAAAATCAAGACCAGGAAGAAAACCAAAAAATGCACCTTAAATTAAAAACGATCCGAACATGGCTTGTCAAATAAGTTAAAACCTTGTGATTTTCTATCCTCCTACTTCATAATTAAAACCATTTTGAAGTTATTCTTTTAAAAAATGCATGAGAAAAAAGATTTTAATTACGGTCCAAAACCAAAATGTAAACGAAAATAGAAAAACAAAGGAACATCGAAGAGCAATCATACAACGGCAACACACAGAATGAAATATACATAGGCAAATATATACATACATTACATGGCGAATCGCGTTCGTACGCATGAAACACAACAGGTACATTAACTAATCTTATTCTTATAAGTACTATTAAAATCGTAACAATCATGTACAATGTATGGCAAAATACTTCAACTGTGTATCATCTTACTAAAGTAAGTATAATCAAGTTTCTGTATAACATTCTAAAATTCATCTTTAAATTAAACTGCATTGCGACAAGGATGGGCACTTGAATCTTTATTAAAAAATTGCTTGTCCCATAAATCAACGGGGTTATACGTTATGACCGAAAAGACATCGGTAAATTCATCACAGATTTTTAAAAATACTTTTTTATTTTGTAGAATACTAGCTTATCCTTAAAGTTAAAAATTACGCTTAAATAAACAAAGATGCATCTATTAGTTTATTCTGCCTCCTAAGTCAAATTTTGCTGCTGTATCAACAACAATAATGCTTTGAAGTACTTCCCAGTCTTTGATTTTGTTAAAAAACAATAACTTATGTAAATAAAGTAGTTCTATAAATATATACTTAATTACTACCATCCTGAGTCCTTCGGAGGGACTTTGTTACTTCTAACGCTTTCGTTTGATGCCTTTCTGAAAAGCAAAATGAACACGGGACGATCAGTAAAGCATATATTTATAGGATTGCTTAAACAAAATGAAAATATATATCCCACCTTGACACCTGAGTTTCATGACCATCAGGACCCGGCCTTTTCTGACTTGACAGGTCAAAGCTAGTTGAACTAAATCCACTAGAGCCTGACCTACTCTTCTCAGAATTGCTTGAGTCCCTTCGGCTGGGAGGGGATGAGAATGATGATTCCTCTTCACTACTGCTCTTTCTATCCAAAGACGCCCGTGGAAGCTGGTAAAGCCCTATGTGCTTAGTTTTGTATTGAATTCTGGCGAGAGGCAAATGATTTGGGTCTTCATCATCTCCGCCAGACGGCTGAGTGGAAATGGGTTGGTTTGGGAGAATAATGGCAGATCCATTTGGATCTCTGCGAGACTCTGATCTGCTTAGAAGTCCTAATCCAAAGCTTGAAATAGATGAGCCCGACTGTTGGGAATTAGTACGTTCAATGGGCTTGAATTGGCTCTGTACGATATGGATGATTAACAAAAATTCAACTTCACTAAATACTTATAAATAAAATGACATTTACATTTTGTTAAAGTTCCGTTTTAGAAGAGGGTTTGAAAAGCCGGAGTTAGAAAGGTTAGTCGTGCACAGTTTGCTATATAAACAAAAGCAAAGTCACGTAAAATGAGATTAGGGCATTATTTAGACAGAAAATTCAGTTAATTGATTTCACAAATGCGTCTAGGTATATGAAAGGACTAATGGAGTGACACATGAATAGAAAAATAAGCGACAGGTAAAGGCAATCATATCTGGTTAAATTGTGCAGTGAGTTGGTAAAAAAGAAGTAGAAGGAACCCCGAAATCTGTGTTGTGTGTCCCTGTTAGGTGATTATAAAATATGATATTATGCATTGCCTGAAAGTTAGGTTTATCCTCCTTTTGATCTCGTCCTATTCCAGAGGAGCTACTGCTGGAGGTGGAGTCACTGGAATCACTACGTTTGAGTCTCAATGGATCGACCTTGGAAATCAAGTAGAAAAATTTTCCTTTAAAATACCTTGATTCAATCATCCTGAATTCAAGTAAGATAATATTAAATGGTAATTTGGTGCTAAAAGCCATATTATTGTAGTCTAAATACTATGTGCATGATTGCATTTTAAAGAAAAAATTGGGTAATAAGAAATTATGCAATCGTGTGTAAACTATATACAGTGAAGGTTTGCTCCAGGCGACTCTGTCTACGGAAGCTGACTGATTTAGGTGATTTTGTGGGAAGGGGTGCAGCAAGTCTGGCAAGTGCAGGGTTTCTTGCGAATGCGTTTTGCAAAGCAGGGCGAACTGGAGTTCCGTCTGGTTTATACATCATGTGCGGGTACCTCCACGGAGACTTTGGTGGATCCATTTCGAATCCACGATTTTCCACACCATTTCCCAGTCTTACGTCAGAGTCCTCATTTACTCTTTTGGATAGAGTTCTAGTAGGAAAAACATTTTAGTATATTATTAGGATACACACTAGTGTGCATTATTACTGAGAAATCAATTGTTCCAAGTATTCTAGGTATTACTTTTAGCCACGCCAGACACAACAATTACAAACCTTAATAATTTTCTACCAAATCCAATTGACTCGGGTTCCTCAAGTGACCGCTTGGTACTTCCCTTCTTTCTTCTTGTATAATGGCTCTCTTCAATAATTACATGTCTATCAAATGGAGTGCCGTAGTCTACCTCGAGTATTGTCGAGAATTTGTGTGGATACATCAAGTCAACTGTGGCAATGATTGCTCCAACGATAAAACAAAGCGAACCTTGAAACATAAAAAACGTGCATAACAAAAAATTAGTAATGTGGTATTACGTACTGTAATCATTCTTTGCTTTTTTCTGTTTGTGATCTAAATTTTTCCAATTTTTTATTGGAAATATGCAGACAAAAAGTTCAATCACGTTTAATCATGTAGAAACACGTGTTTTTAATCAAATATGAAAGTGACTAGGTAATAAATATCGGCCATTTCAAAGAAGAAAATGAACTCAATTGCCGTGAGNAGTCATGGAAAGTTGCAAATTATTGCATATATTTGAAAAGATGATCTTACTTAATACCTGAGGTGTGAAGCAATTCCACTGGGGGAATTTAGCCAATAACTAATTTATGGATACAAAGGAATCATATAGCTTTAAAGGAAAATATAATGCATCAGATAAGCAGATCATGTAAAACTGAATCTTTCTAGACGTCAAGGTCATGATGACATCCAACAGGCATAAAATCAATACTTAAGGGAAATCGAAAATTCTAGAAACATGGTGACTGGATTTAATGACAAGAGTATTAAAATTTTATGTTTTAGGTAGTTATTTGAACATGGAATACACGGATGTTTTTCATTATGTAAACAGGATCTATTGGAGCAAAATCAACCTCAAAGCTTATGCCACATATTTCACAGCATCGTGACATGACACAGACAAAAGCTATATGATTCCTTTGTATCCATAAATTAGTTATTGGCTAAATTCCCCCAGTGGAATTGCTTCACACCTCAGGTATTAAGTAAGATCATCTTTTCAAATATATGCAATAATTTGCAACTTTCCATGACTGTTCTGATTATTCTTTATCAATCTGCAGCATTTTCATTTTTTGACAATAAAATAATCCTAGGGATGACTGTATATCTTACGTAAAAATAATAAGAAAACGCCCTGAAAAATTACACATGCCTACAAGAGCTGATATAGACGAACCTGAAAGTTTGCAAAGTAACCTAAATAAAAGAATCCAAAATATTCATAATTGTAACAACCTAATATTGCTATAAGTATGCTATGCAACATCCATGCAATGGTCGGTCGGTGTTGAGCTAAATATAGGTAATTTAATAGCATTTACCTTACTGAATAAAATATGATACAGGTAAGTATGCATAAATAGAATACATATTGGACATCTTAATAATATATGCATCACGCTTTGCATATTATATTATGTTACTTGAAACATGAGATTGACTGGCTACAATCAGTATCCTTATTACAATATGAAACCTACGACTTACGGCTAAATTGCAAAAATTTTCTCAACAACATACTATATATTGCTTTTTCAGTATATTCCTCGTACATAAAATCAGACATATATGCCGTATCACGGTGGGATGTCCTTGCAAGATTCAGATCTAGTTTACTCTCCATTTTTACAGCATAAATAGATTATACACCCGTTTGAACGAGTGGTTCGCATAAGGATAAGTTTGTACCATTTCCGGGTACCTCATGCATGACCATTTTTATTAAATCAGTCTGTAACGCAGCAGTTACATCATCGTCAGTCATAAACAAGCCTGTGTCGAGAATAGCAGAGAGTGATAAAAGAGGATGATGATGAGCATAATGATACGTTGTATTGCAGACAAATGAAACAAGTTTGAATGAACAAAAACGTCTTCATTTTCATTGCACATTTTTTGAATGAATCATTAGGCAGTATAACCTACATAAAATTAGACTTGACCAATGATTTGCACAGACAGTTCAGTCTTGCGGTCAGAATAACCTAAATATATTTTAATATACATAAAATGTCTGGAGAATGGTTTGTGCCAATTATTCTATAATTGCAACAAAATTAATGTGTACCATTCATCAACCTAATGTATGCAAATGTTAACTTAATTTAATGTACATAGCTGAACGGCCAACTTAAAACAGAAATCAGTCACAATCCTTTGACATGAACTTAACTACAGATTAATTTTAAGCATAACTTACCGGCTACCATTTACAAGCCAGAAACACCATCCAAACTTGAACATTAGAAATCTATCCTCGAATCGAATCACAAGAGGCTTGCTGGGTATTAACAGATAGTAAAGAAGATCTGTTAGAAGCATCAAGGAACCTGTGATAATCATTTGGTAGGCTCCATAACGAGGTACAACCACCAACAGAAGATTCATAAGCAGCCACGACGCGAAAGAAGCCCTGTGGGAACAAATGGAATTTTAAATTAAAACCAACACGTTTAAATGTAATTTCATATTTCTATCTGATTCATATTCATATGTTTTATGTTAGGGTCACAGTACAGCAGTCGATATTTTCTTGTTCATATGGTATATATGTAAGGGCTTATATAATCGATAATTTGTTTTCGTATCTATTTAAACACAAATATTTATTTGGCTGGTACTACATAGGTATAGCAAGTCTAAAGCCATGACAGGCTTAAGAAACACATTTATTACAATACATAGGTAAAAAAATACATGAGCAAAATAGCCAGGTTACGTCACAATCAGACTATAGTTTGCGAGCATCTGCACCTTGATAAGCAACCAGCTTACGCAAATCACAATCGTAATACAGCGATAATAATAATGCAATATTTATAGTAAATCCACCGTATCAAAGCCCATTTAGTTTAGTTCCCAAAAGGCTTGCACATCTACCTATATTCCTTTGTCTTAGTCTGATCTGTACAGGTGAACTAGAACTTAAGACTGCGCGTGAGGTTCATTCAGCATTCAAGTATCATGTTTCATTGCAAAAAGAATTTTATTAGTAACCAAATCTTTAACCGTGAAGTGTGAGGAATTAACGAAAGATTGTACACTGAACTTTAGCGAATTTGTCTGCGTGACGTTCTTATTTACGTAAGCCGATCTAATCTTTTTTTAGATCTATTTTTTACTTATGACCATTTAAACGGCATTCATTTACTCCCTCAATCGTCCCAGCAAAAAAGGATTAGAATGTGAATGTATTTAGGTAATTCTATTTTGAAGTAGTAAAAACCAAAGAGATCTTCTCCTCCTCAAATATATAGCATGAATGGAAGCTCATAAAAAAGAAAATTAGGCTTAATTCAATCAACAAATTCAAAGAAACCATTGATAGTTTTTCTTTGATTTGCATTTGACTCCAAGCGCCACCTCCATTGACAGTTTAACAATTAAAAACATGCTATTCAAAGTTAGACAAAAATAGATATGGGGTGACTTTCGTTATGATTTTTTCACCATAAAATCAGGGATTTTAACTTCGCTATTCATGACGTATACTACTGCATTTAAGATTACGCCAAACTCGTCGATATTTTTAACAAAATTACAAAGGAAATTCGAGATAAAAGTAAAATGATACGAGAGATTGTATTAAATTCAATTTAGTGCTCGAACAAGGGAAACACAAATACCATTTTGGAGATCGTTTAAAGCCTTTATGTACTGGCCTTGAGGTACAGTTACGATAATGCGATATGCTGATAAGAGCATAATGTAATGTTTAAAACCTATTTACCTTTAACAAACAAAAATCCCTCTCAGCCGCTTTTTTATTCTTTAAAATATCAAAGGGGGTAGCTCCAAACCTAGACAAATTGTCTGACTTGACATTTAAATGGAGTTTTGTTGAAAAAGTACATTGTTTGAAGTGTCATTTGAATGCTTTATTGTGAGTTAATGTTTAACTTTTTGGCACCGTTTAAATTGTAGTATGGCAAAGCTTGTTACCTGATGTCGTAATAAACTCACCCTGAATGTCAACGGTACAGAATGTGCATGTGTAGGTATGTATGTCATTTTTTACATTCAGATAGAGATAAATAGTGATAAATTTGCTCTGGCTCTGACGTTACTAATCATTAGATGGGAATTCAATTGTTTCTTCAACCAAGATGGGTTTTATGTAAATGAGTAATAAATATTAAAGCGTACCATAAAAGAATGGAGCCGTAGTATCCAGCAAGTCTGTACTGACGACCCCAGCAGAACCCCTCTTCATCCACACTTCACGAAATTCATCATGGATGTCTGTTGCTGACACCCAGTGGAACCTCTCGTTGAAGTCAATATCCTCCCGCAAGTAGTCATTTGCGAGCGACTCATTTTGCGATGGAAGACCTGCAATTCCGTAAACTAATCCGTATATTATCCATCCCCTTCAGAAATCACATCAATTTGTCGCATATTGGTATATACGAAAATATTTAAACATCCAAATAAATCTACTTACCTTGTAAAGTTACATTAAAATGTGTAAGACCGACATGAACACCAATATCTGCCGCTAACTTATCCCTTGAAAACGCCCGATAGTAACTCATAATGGATGAGTCAGCCACGTGCCACCCTGTGCCATATTTACTCACTGAAAGTATAAAAAAAATACTAAGTAAATCATATCAAACAAATTAGTATATAAATCTTTTCATACGATCTAAAAAATTGCAAAGTATTTGTAAATACAAAGTCGATTCTGCCGAAAGCGCAAGCGGAGGAAGCAACATGCGTAAACCAGTGACTAATTTTTTAAAAGTTTGTTTCTAAACAATGCCTTGTAATTTCAATAGCCATGAATTTGGTTGATGATCCGTCCCTCAGAATTATTCTGGGCTAAACAAACCATTTCTTCGTGATGTTATATTACCCATTCTATTTATACCTGAATTGTTTGAAAATATAAGTTTTTAAGTACGCCATAAATTTTGTTGGTGACGCCTGAGATGAAACAAGACGAAGGATAAAATGCGTCAGCCGTAGTCATTCAAGCAAAATCATTTTTGTTTGGCATTTTGCATTTAGATGTACAAACCTAACGTAACCAATAACTTGTTCACTCAAAAGTTCAAAACGATTATAATCGTGTTATATGCTTTATATGAGCCATATCCAGGTATTACGCCTGAGTTTAAATTTGAAAGTGCATGCGCAATAATGAATACGTCTAAATTATGTGATTTGCCTTTGAGACTGAATACCACAACCAATCATCGGATATTTCTAATAATGCATAACCATGAAAGTAAAAATAGACACGTTGCACAAAGAAATTTTTAAGCTTGTTAAACCCATAACGAATCAATCAACGATACCAATACAACACATGCATATTAGGATATTCAGTGTTGACTCAACATAAGTCAGTAAATCTCTTACGAAAAAATTGCTTCAAATATTCGAAAACATTGAACGTAGATTTTTTGCTGATATGCTAAAAGCCTCATGTCATGCACATAAAAATTAAGGCATGATTTTATAACCACAAAAGTAAGATCCCTTTCCTCTGTGTTGCCTTCGGTCTTCCTTCGTATTATATTCGCCTGGGAGGTATAGATGAATTAAATAGGATATGACGATAGTGATTATAAATGACTGTCGTTCATTGCATAATACAATGCTTCAAGATGAGGATAGTTAAATCATCATGCCATGATTTCAAATATTTGCGGCATTGGGTGTATTATAATGAACTGCGCTCACCAAATTTGATTATCTTACTTGCACTTTATTACACTGCAGACATTATGTAGGGCGTGTATATCCTCCGGCTTGAAAGTATGCACTCCATTATCTCCGCTTTTTACTAACCGTTAAACCTCATATGTGAGCACTACTGATGTGGGTGCATCTGTGAAACGTGAGTTTTTAAAAATTTACACCTCATTTTGCCAATAGAGTATTGGCCTAATTTAATTTGAAATATTATTGCAATCCAATGGCATGTTGCTAATTTTGAATGACAAAAATCCCAATGAAATTCAAAAACATGGAATTCTCAGGAGAGCAGGGTTGTAAATATTAAGCGTGTCACACTAATCATGAACTAAATAACATCTTGGCCTCGCTTTGTTCGTAGTGAACAAAAACGAAAAGAGTTATAAATTCTGCATTTGTGTGCAATTCATCAAGCAGGAACGTACGACCGACAGGATAGACTTTATTTATTGCTTCATGTATAAAAAGTGATGAGACGATGATGAGGCGGCTCACAATTCGTGTCATGTTCTATTTCACTTGTATTTTCTCAACCTTTTACTGAACCCATCAACACCCTGCCTGCCGCAAACTCGAAGCCTGAGCTAAGCTTTGACACCTTCGACTTCGATCAACCCTTGCTGCCATATATGTACAAGTTGAATTTGTACTGTTTTAGTGTGTGTTTATTCCCATCAATATACACACTATAATCAATAGTTTTTCAAGCACTATAATGTGGAGTGTGATTGACTCTATTCAAGTTTACCATAGTACACTGAATTTTTACTAACAATATATATGCTTTAGTCCGTAATGTGCATCGCTCATAATTTATACCTTTTACATTTCATTTCTGAGAAAAAACACCCCGTTCTAAACAGTAGCTTACTTTTATAATCTGCTTGTTTCAACTCATCAGCGTGTATTATCGCAAATTTTTAACTTTTCTCAACGCAGCTCCAAAACAAAACTCAACACAAAACACAAGGTTCCCTACCACGATATTTATTAGCGTACATGATGGCCGGTTTCAAATACCAATAATTCATCTAACGATTGACAAGGTGCTCCAATAGGCTGCTCAAAACATAATACTACATAAAGTTATTATTTATTTAAAATTTGCATTGCCATCAATGCTGAGTAGATTTAATTGACATGGGGTTTCCACGCTTAATTAAAATACATAAAAGTTGGGAGACTGGTGACTGACTAATTGTCAGCTACTATAGATTTTTCTTAGCGGTTTATGTCACTGGTGACCATATAAGCTTTAAAGTATTTATTGCGCAACACTCTGCATTGTGATTATAGCATTTTTACATGAGAAGTTATACTTCATGCATTGTGTGTACAATTTTTGATAATTTATTTCAAGCCTTACTTCTTTCATTTTCATAAAGGCGAAAAATCCAAGAACGATAAAAACCACAAGCAGCACGCCTATTTAGATTGCTTAGACTTGGACGCGTAGTCAAATTAGTTTCAGCAAAAGAAGGGCTTCAACTTTTATGAGAGCGCTGCTTGCCGACGTGTTTGTGGCTTTGATAAAACAGAAACGCAATACAAAGTAAAAAATTTGAATGGGAGGTCGGATGTGTATTCGTGTAAATCTTGGTAAAGGGTTACCTGTAGTCTGAATTTTTTGACTAAACGTAGTAGTTTTTGGAGTTTTGGTGACACCCATGCTGGGCTCAAAGCAAAAGCGACGGAATGTGTAGCTCGCTTATTTAAACCTAACTTTACAATATACATACTATGAGTTTTAAGATGATGTTACCTTCAAGCAATTAGACAACTAGGTTATACGGGCTTTGACTCAAGTATGTACGTACATTTTACATTGTGCTTGTCATTATTATGTATTATGCTGCCATAAATTAAGTTTCAAATGGGACTATTAATTGCAGTCAAGGGTTTGCTTTATTATCTTGGTGCACCTAAATGAAACACCCAAACTATCGTATAAAATTTGTTTGTACCTTAAATTACCAGAGATAAAAGGCATCACGTGGAGAGAGAGAGAAAAAGTAAAATTTTGCAACTTCTCATCTTATTAAAAACATCTATACTGTATACAAAAGCCATTTACAAAAATCCCGAACTAAGCGGAATGATAAATATTATGTAAAACACCTGATTTTTAACATTTAAAAATATAAAATCAAAACTCTCACAACTAACAATCCTAAATTAAGGCAAGACCTTCGCACGAAAAGTCGTGATGAGGCCAATGAATACACGATATTTGTCATAAAATATACAATGCATATCACTGACCTTTTTAGTTCAACGGTTTGTGAATGATCAAAAGATTCGACAAATTTGAAACATTTATCCTTAAAAGTTGAAAATACATGCATTTTTATCCTCTTTACATACTTTATTGCTTGAGAGCATACCGAGCGATAAAAAGTTTACAGAGATAAAAGAAATGCTTTCAGTTTCATTGTCAGTGTTCCGTTTTAAGGGTCTATTTTACTTTCAGAGTCAAGCACGGGATTACACAACAAATCCACAATTTTGTTTGAGAGTTATCTCCTACTCACACTTCAAACATTTGTTCTATTGTGAATATACCTTCATGTACTATAATAAGAAATGCTACAGATAAGATTGTAAACATCAGCCTTTTTATCTTTGCTGAATGAATTTTTATTTATTGTATACAGTTAGGTATGTATATATACACATATAAAGGTATGGTATATCATCAAACAAATCCAAACGCACATCTCACGGCTAAGATTTTAAGCGACTTCGTTTGTCTCAAAGTTATGAAATAATTAATTCAATCCACTCTCTATTTGTGCTTATACAATTCTTTATTGAATGCAAACTTAGCAAAGCGATAAATTAAAAGCTTTGGAGGGGACTCCCCCACAACTTAACTATGAGAAACTTCGTCTCTGCTTCAGCTAAAACACAGGATGTCGTCTGTGTAGATGCATCATTCAGATTAAAAAGAAGTTGGCTTGTCACTGGTAAACGAATAAAATTAGCATCGTGTTTCTGAATCTTTCAAGTACGTACGCTCTATTGTTTTTTTTAATTTGCTGCCACTGAATAAACTGCGATAATGGTGGCATCGTGCATGAAAATCAGCAAAACGGTGCAGAAAACAAGATCTATTTTTGCCTGTAGATTGCACAGTGCGAAAGTGATAATGAAAAACTACATCCCACATTGCCTTGCATGCGAATATGTCACTCAAGACCGGCTACCACAGTTGCATAATATTAGTTAAACAAATAATAGTTTATGCACTTTAATTTGAATGGTGTGAGTTATAATGTATCTAACTACTAATCGCATTATACCATCATTTATAGCGTCCACGCTAACACCACCACCATGCTTCTTGCACATTTTTGCAAACCATTTAATTTGAATATTTGACAGGTTGCAAATTCTTATTGTTGTCTAATTACAGAAAATGCAGTTTGTATCTATTGGTACTTGAATCGATCAAATAAGTTTTAAAAAGTAGTACAATTCGATTGCGTAGGTAGGATGAATTTTAAAATGTATCAACTGCAAATGACGCCTAGATCATGATTTTGGACTACTAAATATATTATCAAAAAAGTTGACCTTGCATTTTTAATCAATTAATATACTGTGAAAACAATTGTATATTTTCTAGAATTGTTTTATTTTGTTCTCATCATAAATAAGAAACAATATTAGTCCACATATAAACGTATAGCATGTTTGTATACTGTCAAAGGTAGAACAAAACAGAAAATTACGTGAAAACTCATACCATTCATATGACTCTACCTGAAGTAAATGCCAATGGCAGAAAAGAAATTTCATTGAACTTGGGCTTAAATACATATGATTTGCTTTGTCATCCTCACAAACGAAAGCCCAAAAATCAATGCTAATAGTTTACTTCCTGATTCGCATGAAGGCGTCCGTGAATTCAAAAAAGTATAAAGAATACATTGCAAATACTTAAAGATATAAGCTGGTTTTATAGCTTTATAAGCTCTTACAAAAAATACCATAAATGCTAATCAAACTTTCCTTCAGTTTGCCAGTAGTTGTAATAATATACAACGATACAGAGATAAAAAGCATATTTATTTAGTTATGCTGTATAATTGTCCATTAATAAATACCATTCGTATAATTTGCTCAGTAGTAGTGAAACACAATGGAAGTAGCAATACAAACAAGATGAATGAAAGGCAAGGTCAACTGCGACCATCCATGACAAATTACTTCCATTTTCATCTGGAAGGAAATAAACCCGCAATGCAGAATGTAAGGAACTTGCGATTGTTGAGAATA
>JAHZNG010001533.1:0-17110 GCA_027744375.1 Orchesellides sinensis | reverse complement strand
TTACAAGCTAATGCCACTATCTCATTCCCAAATCGTACAATTGATATAACTTGATCAATTGCTTTCTCTTCCATACATAACTGTCCCCTTCATTGCTTCCTTTATATCCCTCTCACCACATCATTCTCCGAGTGAAAGCAAACCCATGCAAAAAAATGTATCCCATACATACATATACTCTTAACTCTTCTCTTCTTCACCTTATTAAAACGGTATATATTGGGAGTAACAAAGTAACAATCAAAGAATCAAAATTCAATCCTTCTGCTCACCACATACAAAAGTGGCACCATGTAGGTCTAGTCTTCGTCTACCTTACTTACTCAGTCTAGTAAAAAACCTTCTTTCATAATAAGTTTCATACATTTTACGCTATCCTTTTCCTTATCTCCCTCCTCATATACCTAATTTCCTCTGTGTATAGGAATCTTTGGTGTATAGTTTCACACATTCAATGTTACACCATTCCATTCGCTTTGGCTTTGGCTCTCGCTCGCTTTTTTATACCCACTCAACACACTAAAAAAATGTTATAGGGACTTGTCTCGTCATTCCACTGCAATCTCCAACACTTGGCTAGCCTCTTCTGTGTGAGCCACAGCAGCAGCGACGGAGTGCTCAAAGTGCTCATGTCCCACAAGAACATTTTTTTCAAGAGAGTCCTTCCTCACTAAAAAATTTGAAGTCTGGCCAAAGATAACTGTGCCAGGAGGAGCAAAGAAGGGAATCATTTTTTTAAAAAAAATTAGTGTTTCCAACTTCTTCTGCCCATCCATACATTACTTTCTTGCTTTAATTTATACCGCATTTTTGCAAATTTTTTTTTGCAAGAATTTTTTTTTTTCGTTAGAAAGTAACTTGTCTGCAGTGGTTTAAGACATTTCGTCATTATCGCCTGGTCTGATTGAGATTTTTTGGAAACAATAAAAATTACCCCGGTTTTTTATTGTGCAAATTCAAACGTTTGCCACACTGACCTTTTTCCATGTGGAAAATGTTACGCTGAGATTTTCCAAGAGATTTACAAGAAGTGAGCACGTTTTTTATAGATTAGCGTGTGAGGTGTGAGGTTGTGAGATTTTTTAAAAGAAGAAATTATTGTAAAGCTAAAGCTGCATTTAAAAACACTTGCTTCCAGAAAATAGATTAAAGGTATAATTTTAAGTAAACGTAACGTGTTTTGTGAGGTGGCGTGTGTTGAACTTTACGTATAAAAAAGGCATTTGGAAAAGATAAGATAAAAAAAGTTGTGTATATTATGTGTATAATTAACCTAGAGTGCTGCAATATAAATGGTGATTAGCAGATCGTACCACCAATCACGATTATAATCATAGTTGTGAGTTGTGAGAGAGAGCTGAAGAAATTTACATAAATGTTCAAGGAGCAGAGAAGGAGATCAATCAGCAAGCAATCACACGGCAAGGTGTAAGGCCACTGTAAAGAATAAACAAAAATCGAGGAAGTGCATTAAAAGAAGATTGCCCTATATTTTAATGTTAGGCAGAGCTGAAGGAGAAGAATCAGAGTAGGATTATGTGTGCTCCGTGACATTGACTCTCTTTTTGTAAGATAAGATGACTGTAATTCCTACTGTGTAGCTGGTAGCAGAGAGTGACGGTGGATTAAATTAGTTTTTTTATTGTGGTGTGAAGAGGAGGATAGGTGGGCTGGATTTAAGTTTGAAAGTTTTCTGGGTCAGAAATAACAGGTTAGAAAGGAGAGGAGGGTAAATTAGTTTGAAGGTTTGTAATAAAATTGATGTTATTATTTGGGTGATTAATTAATAATAAGTTTTTTATTTGGGGTTTTACAGAAGACAAAAGGACGAGGAGACGTCAGACAGAGGATATCTTTTTTGGAGTGAGTGTTGTAGAAGCTGGACTTCTATTTCTTGGCGTATTTTCGTGGAGACTGGATTACTGTATAAATATATACATACTGGCGGAGAACATCGTTGTGTACTTAATTCACCATCACTCTCCCCCGTAGTTGTTTGAAGTAGAATTTTGGTAAATTGATTTATAGGAAATGTGTGTTTAAAGGATTTGTATATCTAGGAGAATGGAGCTGACTTGATTGCTTTTTGTTGATTTTCAGGTGACAAGTCACAATTTGGTTTAAGGCTTGAGGGAACTTGTAGAGTGAAAGACTAACTAAACTTGAAGAAGGACGGCATATCGATACTGACAAAAGTTTAGCGTTCCTCTAACTTTAGCATTAGCCATCGCCAAAATTACGGCTTTTTAAGGTTATCAACTACTGGATAATTTTTTGACGGTATTCTACACGGAGGCCATAATATTCCGTCTGTGACAGTCGGAATCTAGATTAATATTTTGGTACTTTGTTTTCTTGTATACATTATAATTTATAATTATACAACTATTTTAAGAATGATTAGCTAAGAGGAAGGCTTAGGATTGTTTATAAAAAGTTTTACCGCTTGACTTGGTATTGTTATTGGTATATTTTCCGAGAATTACAGTTGAATGGTTAGCTAGGTATTAGAAGCTTGCTGCTATTGTTTTGTTTGATATTGAAGACAGCAGAGTACACAACATTTTTAGATGTTAGATTTGAACCTGTGAACTGTGTAGGATTTAAATTTTAATGGGCATAGGTTTTTAAAAACGCTCATCAGGATTCAACAACTGATTTGGTTTATATTAGTGACTTGTTAAATACAACAAAAAATTTGCATTCATTTAGTTTTCACAGAGGATTTTTTAGCTTCTGGCTTTTTGACCAGCATTTTCACATAGCAGATTGTAACGTTAAAAGTTGTATAAAACTACAAAAAAATTAGACATCCGCATCGCAGTAAATGTTTCCAACTGTTTGTATTTTTTAAAGTTAATACTGAAAAGTAGCAAGAAATTTTTCTATTTTGTTCACTTGTACTTTTGAAATATATTTTTTTAACTATACGAAAGAAATAAAAAAATTGAAGTGAGGTATTGGATGTGCAGTGAAGTATTCCACAATGCTATTAAGGTTGTGTGACGACTAATTTCCAATAAACCCTCTAATAACAGATTGTAATATGTGACAGAGGATGGAGATAAATAAGAATTCAATTTTTTACTTATTTAATAGCATTTGAAGGGGTTCCGGTGGGGTCAGGTGTATGAAAGGAGAATCAAACCCTCAGTGGTCAGGTGAGGAAGGGTCTAGGAACTCGGACCGGCCAAGCAGCAAACTTTACTGCGACAGAGAACGATTTGGGGATATTATCTCGTCCGTCGCCTTTGCCAGCTGCAAGCCGAGTGACTGGACACTCGACAAGCCTGATAAGATGCCGTCACAGGGCTACAGTTTAGCAGTTATTAGAGACTGGCTTGTGGGAGGAGTTGATTTTAAACTTGCTGGAAATGGAGGACCAGCATGTACAGAGTTTACTGCACCAACGCGGCGCTATGTAGAATTCATGATTGGAGTCGCTTTTGCTATGATCCTTGGTACCTGGGCGTATAAGTAAGTAAATAAGTTATAGAATTTTAGGATTTACTTTCATGCTCTGTGAATTTCATTTAAGTATTATTCCATTTTTTGTTGTTCTAGACATGGGAGCTTACCAGAATACAGAAGCTCACCTAGAAGAGATAGAGGAGGCAGAAAGTTATTGCTTGTAATAGTTTCTTTGGTGTTTGGCATGGAAGTAGCGTACAAATTTTCCACTCGGACGGTCATATTTCTGTTGAATCCATGTCATGTGATAACCGCAATTCAGGTTTGGTTTGAAATATTTTGTGATACAATTGTATTAGGTATACTGACAACCAGGCACAAAATTATATTATTTGATTCAATTTTTTGCAGATTTATCTGTTGGCTGCATCTCCAACTCGGTTTGTGACAGCAATTTTCAGAATACACATCAACTTTCTAAATGGTGCTCTGCTGGCACTTCTGTTTCCAGTTACAAACACCCTCTTTGTGAGTTACGATTATCAAAAACTTATTATATATAATGGACTAAGTTGTATATTTTTACAATATTTGATTTTTAAAACTTCAGCTCCCGTTTGAGACCGAAATATATTTCATTCAACATTTTATGATGTTGGTGACACCGTACTACTTGATGCGCATTGGAGGTATTGCTTACTTCACATAAATAGTAATTAAGTAATTACTGCATTTTGTTTTGTGAGGGAACGATTTATCTGAAATTTATTTATTGCTTAACAGGAGCCTACACCATTGAAAAGTTGGGGGATTTTTCGTGGACGTTTGGTGGTTATGCGATAATGATACTTTATCATTTCATATTTTTACTTCCAATTGCAGTGGTAAGTTTTTTACAACACTAATATTGTAGTTTTAGAAGTACGTAAAATTGTTGAATGGAATAAAATTAATTTCTTGTGCAATACGTTTGCAGCCATTGGAAGTCAATTTGAGTCAAGTTCTCTGTCCAGCAATATCAGACCCTTTCTACGGACCGGACTACCGACTTTGGACATTATTTCATCAAGCTTTGTTCGTGCCAGCCCTTTGTAAAATATATTGTGCAACTGCCACTTTCTTCATTACTAAATTCCCATTGACAAAGTGTAAGAGCAATATAGATCATGACCTGACCTTGTTGACAACTGTAGAGACCAAGAATGGTATCAAAGTGTGCCACCACTGTAATTGTGAAATGTAAGTTTACAAGTAAAAATTAAATAAACAAGGACCCCACATGTCTTGCTCGTATTAAAGCTCCGTTAGTCATTAGTTCGATAAATCGAGTTCGTAAGATCAGTTTTGGCATACAGTACAGTAATATTGGTAATTGTAATTTTCTGATTTTTTGCTGAAACGCAATGATTGTAATATAGGTTTTTAAATTCTGAATTCAAAAATATTTACTAAAAACTAAAATACCTATGTTGTCCAATTGCTGACATTAGAGTTTGTGATGAGTCAGCTAGACAGTAAATTGCAATACCCTCCTTTCATTTGTCGTCCTTAGTTTTTAAAAAAATTTATGGTGTGGAGGGGGTAACTAGAACTGAAATGGAAGTTGCATTTAGTACAGGTATAAGATATCAGTCCGACCCAATAAGTTACTTGTTCCTTTTCGTATTGATTAATAACAGCAATGCCGTAGAATACAAAAATTGTTAAATGAATCCTGTATACTTGTTTAGAGTGTAATCTTCTCGAGTTCTCCTGACTGACCAGCGGCAGAGTATTTAAATGTGCTCAAGAAATCGATAAGAATTTAGTAATAAGCTTTTAAGTCTCGTCCGCAGCAGGAAACCTTCGCTCATTTACTGTAATTCATGTATGCGTAATGTCAGCATCTCGTTCCAACATCCTTAAATAGAATTTAATGATAATTTCAATTTAAACTCGTATAAATTTTGTTTGTGTGTGCAATTTTAAGATGCATGGCAAAATTACAAACCTGGGGACAGATTATAAAAGGTTAGAAGATTAGGCACTGAGATTTATGAGAGGAATTTTAAATGAGACATTAGTTATCATTTGTAAAACTTTTAGAGAGAGATCTAAAAACATTTATGCATGTAAGTTTCTATTAGCATGCAACTTTTGAAAATGATAAAACTAGGATAGAAATTATATTGAGATTTTTCCTCCAATCTGCCCTCGTACAATGTACAATCAAAAATGAGATCCGCAAACAATCATACATAGCACCTTTTATTTTCCTATTCCTTAGTTAACTGCTAGAATTTTAGATTACAGCAGCATTTGTTGGTGCTAAATGTGATTTTGGTTGAAGGAGAGAAAGGAGAAAGATCGTTTTTTAATGGAACTTATTTTCATTTATATATGTATGTATGCATGTATGTACGTATATACATGTAGCATTGCGTAGGGTTGGGTTTTTGTCATCGAACTTCCTAAAATTCATAATTCACGATAACATTCAATCATTACAGTTTATGGATGATATTACTATTTATAAGTAAAACACAAAATTCTCTGTTACAAAAGCAATACGTGCAATGGTAATTTATCTAGGAAATTTATCGTAGATAAAAATTGCGTACTTTGTAAAAGTAAATGTACCGTCGTTTTTGCTTACTGTAGAGATTGATAAATGATTAAGCAAGTATGTAGTTTGTAATGAATACTTTGTGCTATTTAATACTTTAAATTAACGAATTTACCAGTAACGATATAATGGTAGGTTGTAAAAGTTTACCTATAATAAACTAACCTATAATAGTATAATAATAAATTGGTTTATATTGTTGTTTCCTAATACGTTATGTAGTATTTAATAGTCAACATACGTTTAAGGAACAGCAGCCAGATTTTGAAACAGTGGTTATCGATAGGACAGAAGAGGATATTCCTATCTTTATCTATAGTCGTGTTTATATATAACGAAGGACATTTTTATAATGCACGTGGTTGAGTCTGTTTAATGGATAGCCATAGTAAGAAAGCAATCATTTTGGAATAATTGGAAACATTCGTAATACGCTTGATTATCATAAAAACCAATGTTATTATTTCTGTATTTTTCTAGTCTTTTATAATTTATAGAAGAGCGATACACACTAATAGAGAACAAGAATTGAGTCAAATTATTATTAATTAATGTTGTTATCAAACTATAGAGATTTATAAACCTATCGGGATCATTACTATCATTAAATACTTATTTCCGTAGAGTATATAAGGGTAGAACTGTATTACGCTACTACTACCGTCATATATAACCTATGACCTATGCATTTGGTGATTTTTTTTTCTTTTGTTGTTTGTAGAGATTATATGCATGTTTTTTTGTTCTGTTTAACTGATCTACAACAGTTATATGGGATTATAGATGTGTCAAGAAACTAAAGTAACTTGAGAGAAAATGAAAGCAACAAGTTCCTCATTATGAATAAACTCTCCATTTATGTGGTTCGTAAAATATAAACTGTTTTAATTATTTTTTCACTTAGTACATAATAGCATTCTTTTCGATCTCGTAGAGGATTTTATCTATACCAGCTTGAGAAGCATGTCAGTTGACTTAGTTTTGAACAAAATGAACGGTAATGGTATGCATAGTATAAAGTTTTGGCAATTTATTTTATTCTGTTCGTACTTTGTACAAAACTAAAACATATCAATCTGATCCGAAATAGGTATTATAAATGACGTTATGACGCATCTTCCTGTAGATACAAGGTCATAGCTTCTTCAGGGGAGTTGGGCAAAGCATATTTGAGGATTTTCAGAGATTCACTTTTAATTTTCGTAGCATCCATTTCTTTCATGATCATTGAAATCACTGGAAGCTGATTGTTACCGATGCGTCGAGGAAACGTTATTTGAGTATTTTCATGATGAAGTTCTGACAGCTTTCGCAGGGCACACCATAATTCAAACAAAACGATTCCTGCAAAATAATTTATGTAAGTATAAATATGTGTAATCTTAAATTAAGAAAGATTGAAAAATCTGACTATTATAACAATTACCTCTACACATCTGAATTCCAGGTGAAACGATGTTAAACACAGAAAGGATTTGCTGACAATACAAAATCTTTCTTATCAGTTGACTAACAGATAACGCATCCATGCCCCCAGTCTGCCTTCCATAGTACTGACACAGGTATAATTTTACATGAGAAAACAAAGAATGATTAGGGTGCAGCAGCTTTCCAGTATCATATTGGTCCAACCAGTCTTCTAGTTTTGAAATATCCTTTAACGTTTTTGGACGAGATTTGGTAATTTGGACTAGACTAGCTTCCAAGCTAGACTTACATAAACATTTAGAAAAATCGTTGTTCTTACAAACTAAGGTAGACAAGTCATCTACAACAACGTCATTAACTTGTGCTAATTTCTCTTGGCAAATAACTCCGGACGCAAACGTTTGGCATTCAGTAGAATCTCTGCATCTTCTACATTGGCATGCAAAAAGCCAGCTACAAATTGTAATACGTTGTCGCTCTTCCGTATTATACAATAAACTAAGATAAGTTGTACTGATAGGTTCATCTTTCTCAATATCTACAGATGCCCGGACGACCATTCTGCTTCCACTGATGTCCCCAAAGGTCCCACTACATCCCCCAGCTTCCATCTGCCTATCAGTGTTAATCACGCAGCAATGAGACATCAACGAGCTAAGGAAGAACAAACCTTCCCTGCTATGCGATTCCGTAAAAGTGGAGAAAGCATTGGTCCTCAGAACTCCTAAACAGTGCTTGGCAGCTTTAACAATGCTTTCTATCTTCGAGAAAGTGGCATCATTAGCGTTGTTTCCATTTACTTCACCCTCCACAGATACATTCTCGCAGCCAAACATGTCCCAAGAGAAACAGTTGAAAACATCCTCAACTTCACTAAACGCTCCAACTTTCTCAAGTGCTTCTGACTTACTCTCCAACACCTTAATTTGGTTCCACTTAAGGGTATCCCGAAGTTTACAAAATAACCCACGAATAACAAGAATCACATTATAGAAAGCCTTTTTAGAACGGTTTGACTTACTCTCCCACACATTCCTAATTTTAGGGAAAATCCTACATTCATTCTCAGAATGTTGCCAGTGCTTATGACAGGACTCACTGCAAACAATTAAAGTACACAATGGACACTCCAAGCCCCTCCCCCTTGGACTAACCAGCTTGACACAACAAACAAGACAAACAGAGTCGCTGGAATCATCCTCCTGAGTGAAAGCATCTTTTGGCGACAATTTGTTTAAATTATGGCTGCCATCCACTCCGCCCCCTTCACCAGCATATCCTGGCCCTGTCAGTAATGCAGGTTCATCTATGATAAGCTCTCCTGCCAAGATCTTCCTTGCAGCTACCAGTTGGCGACCACATATTGGGTCTTCTGCTATCCTATACGGTTTCCCACTTGTTGATGACGACATTTCTTCTTTTCATTCCATAAATGATACTCAAGCAACATATATGTAAATTCTAAGGCTCTCCTTCCTACTTAAATAATATTACACATAGTACAGTATAGGATTATCACTGCTAACTTTCTCTTTGTCAGTGATGCTTGTTTGTTATGTCACAATTACAAATTATTCTAAAAATTTTTTAGTATAAAATGTTTCAGCGAAGACATATTCAGAATATATACGCGTAATCGGAGTATGCATGTACATAGCAGATATGCATTCTGCAAGACTCTCAGCAAAATACATACGCAGTGAAAGTGTACGTATGGTATGAATGTATGAATAGCGCTGATAGACTTTCTCCAGTAGTAATATCTTAACAATACTTTCTCCTTCTAGTTTCCAGGAAGGAGTAGTAAGATATTTGGACATGCCTGTCATATAATGTATATTTGTTAGACAGTTACAGATATACGTGTGTACATTGTACATGCAGAATAGAAGGATAAAGTAACTTGGCTTTCTCCCCGCCAGTGTATACAGCTCAATGACTTGTTATATTGCATAGAACAGTCTCTGTCGAATTCCGTTTCTAGCGGAGTCATGAGAGGAAGCAACAACGAACGCTTCCTTTACACTTCAAGTTCAAACTTTCACAAGACGAGTTTTGCTTTCTAAAATGCCTAAATGGAAATATTTGGATGGAAATAGAAGGATTGATGATTGATAGGAATGGGATTAAATTCATATAATATTTTATATCATGCCCAAGTATAAGAGTTGATGTATAAGATTTGCAATGCATTCAAGATAAGTTTGCCAATTCATTATGATGATCAAAAGTATCACCATTGTGTTGTAAAGTCAAAAGTACAATGATTTTAATGATTCTCTATAAAAGGTTAAGTATGTTGAGTATAAATTGGCATTTATTTTTTCTCAAGTAATATGGCGGAGACTTATGCATACGATACCTAAAAATATTCTGGATTTAGAAACTGGCTAGTGTTCTCGGTAATTTGATTTCCTCACGCTGGTTGCGATATTCTTACAAAACATTCCAATAGTAGACCAATACGAAATACATTATCAAAGTATCATTCCCTTAAAAATATGCATATAACCTAATGCTGCTGTTGATCGTACTATTATATAACATAAAAATATAAAACTCTGACAGAAACTTTGCATATATGGATTAAGATACTAAATTACTTAAATTACAAACATCTTAACGTAAAACCTTTTCCCTTCGTTTCGGATGTTGCACGTAAATGGTTACTTACATCAAACATTTTGTTTTAAAAAATAATTGAGGTTATTTCCCAAAGTTAACTTTTCTCAAGGAACATTGAATATGTTATATGTAGTACTGAGACGTAATATGTTATGTACGGCAATTATGATGTTGATTCTGTTTCGTTTTAATCATTTCCACGTGGAGTGTAAAATCTTTGGAAGTAGAATGGCAAGGGATGGTTAGGAAATAAATAAATTTTGATTTAAAATTATTCTTCGTCAACTTTTCTATTTGTAGTAAAATTTCATGCGGTTTCTCTTTATATTCCTAATGGGTTAACGTGAGCAACACCTCCAGTGCTGCAAATCGTTTTAGAGATCTGTGTCATAGTTTTGTAGTTTTCAAGACTAACAGGAGCTTTCATTCCATGAATATTAAAGCGGATTCTCTCGATTGCCTGCGTTTAAAAATACGTATTGATCAATTTGTTCGTTTTTAATAATTAAAATATTTCATATCACGTATAATGACTACGTACCTCATTGCACCAAACTTTAGCCATTAGAGACTCGTGCTCTGCAGATGGCAGATTCTTCTCCAGGGATCGCGATGCTCTTGAGAGTACCACGGCCATGGAGTAAGCGTCAATAATTGCGTCCGCAAGCCTGTTCAAGACAAACTGCTCTTCAATAATTCCCTTTCCGTACTTCATAAGAATTGTCTCGACACCCTGGCCAATTTGTTCGACAGCCTAAAGTACAAAAAACAAAATAAAGTCGTTCTATATGCTTTTAAAATTGTGCTACATAAATGTATCTTTCCACTGTTATAATAAAAGTTATGCCTTACCTCTGATGCTAAGCCGGCCTGATGAGACAAGCTTGAGTGAACGAACGGAGCAAGCGCTTTACTGCTTCCTCCACCAAGGCCAACGGATTTAAAAGCTCTTTTGGTGGCTTCACCTAAGATAAGTCCTACATTTCCAGCTGGATTTTTAAAAGCAGATTGAAGCTGTCTCAGATGGGCTCCAACGTGTTGAATACCTAAATAATTTGTATAATATGTGTAATTAAAGTCCGAGTCCGAGGTTACTTGACATAGATTATAAAAGCAGTTACAGCTAGAAATAATTCGCTTCACTTACCGGTAAGAGCAACAAACAGTCTTAAAATGTCATTAGTTCCTTCAAAAATTCTGAAGATTCTCAAATCCCTCAAAATTCTTTCAAGACCAGTCTCTTTCATGAATCCCATGCCACCCATAATTTGAATGGCTTCATCAGTTACCCACCAAGCAGCTTCGGACGCAAAAATCTGTAAAAACCATAGGACAAAAATAAGAAATTTATTGTATACGAGTATTTTAAAAAGTGCCTTAAATATAGTTTATTAAATGATAGTTCATTAAATTAAGAACTTCGTATACCTTACTAATAGCAGCTTCAACTTGATAATCAGTAAATCCGCGGTCCATGTTGCCAGCTACCATGTACGCCATACTTTCACAAACATAGTGTTTAATGGCCATTTGTGCAATTTTTTCTTGGATAGCTCCGAAACTTTCAATTTTACGTCCAAATTGAGTTCTGTTTGCAGCAAAATCGGATGCTTTTTTAATTGCAGCTAAAGTAACGAAAAGTAAACCATGATCAAATGTTTTAATACAAGGTTTATAAAACTAAGGTAAAAAAACTATCCTTCATACTTCTCATCGTTCCAGAAAGAGCAGCACCCATTCCGAATCGGCCATTGTTCAGAATATTCATTGCAACCTTTAGCATAACGAATAAAACGGTTTGATTAATTAAGTCAAACAAGGAAAAGGAAAATATCTAAGATCAAATGCCAATTATTTTTAAGCAGCAGTCTTACCTTGAAACCCTCGCCAACTTCCCCGAGAACGTTTTCAACAGGAATCTTGACATCTTCATAATAAACCTACAAAGAATCATTAGCATTCAGTATAATATATAAAAGTATGACAAAGTGGCTCTTTAAGGATATTATTTGATTTCACGTTAAATAGGTGAAATGAAATAAGTTTACTTTGTCAGACAAATGATTCAGGGTAATTAAAATGCATTGTTAGTGTTTCTCACTTGAAGACCAAATGCGCCCATTTCCTTCAAGGCTTCCATTATGTCATCGGGAACCTTTTCCAGTTCATCGTTCTTTGCTGGGTCATTCACTTCCTCAAAGAATTTTTCCGTTGGTGAGACAAGCATTTGAAGCGTTTCGTGTTGGTCTGCAGAAAGTACGTCAGGATAAGGAAAGCATTGCTCAGGAACAACTTGTCCACGGAACATGTTAACAGCAAAGGATTTGGATTCTGGAGGCTTCTTATCCATACGACCAGCTTTGGAAGCTTCAGGCTTTGCCTCCGCTTTGGCTAATGCAGCTCCTTGGGTCGAAAAGGCCACTAGTGCCCTAAAAATTTTCAAGCGCAAGAAATTATTACAAATGCATTATTACAATTTTCTCTCTCTTTACTTTTCTCCTATCTTATCCAATATTCACTTACCGCTGGTTATTCTTGGCAGCCTTTGCCAAGGCTCTACTGGTAATCCCATTGACCAATTTCAAATTTACACGATGCATGTTGAAAAGTTTGCTTGTCCTGCAAAGATAAAATAAATACCAAATTTATTTTCAAGTTTGCCTTCGTATGATATCCCCTTCAAGCTTGTTGGAGCATCAAATCTTTGTTGTACCAGGTAATTTTGTCTTATTTTCTGAAAGTAGGGATGATGATTTAAAAATTGCGAATACTTCTCTAACCTTCCCTAACTCACCTTACTCTTGTTAATCTAATTTTTAATTATGAACTCGCTACTCGTATATCTTAAAAAATTGAGTTTTGCTAATTTACTGTTTCCAAGTAATCTGATTAGCAATTTGCAAATATGCAAGCCTCTAGTTACTTTTACTGCCAACCAAGTTGGATTAAAACTAAAACTGATGTAAAGTTTATTAAAGTAGGGATGATGATTTAAAAATTGCGAATACTTCTCTAACCTTCCCTAACTCACCTTACTCTTATTAATCTGATTTTTTATTATGAACTCGGTACTCGTATATCTAAAAAAATTGAGGTTTGCTAATTTACTGTTTCCAAGTAATCTGATTAGCAATTTGCAAATATGCAAACCTCTAGTTACTTTTACTGCCAACCAAGTTGGATTAAAACTAAAACTGATGTAAAGTTTATGTGTATAAGTATTTGTAGGTATGCGTCTGGCGTCTACACGGTGTGAATATTTATTCACAGTCATTTATAAGTATGCCGTCGTCTGCAACATGGAACTGGAAGTATATATAGGTACATACAAAATGTGTTGTTACAGTTTACGGTCTTCACGACTGGTAAACATTCCACAAGGAAAAGTTTGTATAATTACAAATACAGCATAATAATGTAATGATCTTCATTCGTATTTGACTTTGCACTTTGAACCAATGAATGGAATGGAATAATGAATGAATACCTATTGTTACCAATAACATAATCCAGCAGACCATCACATCGCAACACAGCCAAAATATGTACAGATATTGATGGTCCATCTATCTGTCAGTATTGACTTCAATATTTATGAATAGACAAACAAGCAGTAGCAAACAAAAGGGTCTATACAACTGGCTATAGGTGTATACGCCTATTTTAAAATAGGCATACACGCCTACAATTTAACATTGTTAGGTATTACATATCTTTAAAAAAATAGGTTTTAAAACCTATCTAATTCTTCTTTGCCTCCCTCCTAAACGGTTAGTCAAACATTAAAACGGTTTCCACCATTGGATTCAGCAAAAAATTCTGATCTAGAAGACAAATAGGGAGGCAAAGAAGACCTTAGCTTGCATATCTATTTTTTTAAAAAACCTTAACACAATACCTATCTATATTAATTTCGAAACTTTCTTAAGTAGGTTCTAAAAACGACTATGTCTGTCTGTCTTTTTAAAACCTATCTAATTCTTCTTTGCCTCCCTCCTAAACGGTTAGTCAAACATTAAAACGGTTTTCACCGTTGGATTCAGCAAAAAATTCTGATCTAGATGGCACATAGGGAGGCAAAGAAGACCTTAGCTTGCACATCTTTTTTTCTTAAAAACCTTAACACAATACCTATCTGTATTAATTTCGAAACTTTCTAAAGTAGGTTCTAAAAACGACTATGTCTGTCTGTCTGTCTTAATTCACAGTAAGGCTTCAGGTGTTTAATTTAATGATTCGGCTGCTTATCTATTTCGGGGTTAACAGTGATTTATGGTGGTTTTATACGTAGGTCTATTTACCTATGTGTAGTCGTAATTTGCTACCGATAGGCGAGTATGCCTATTTTGAAAATAGGCGTACAGACCTATATCCAGTTGTATAGACCCTTTTGTTTGCTACTGCTATGTAGGTCCTCATTATATTGCTCCTATAAGAACACAAATATATACCTTAAGTATCTCTCAGTTCATGTTACTTCATTCTCATCAGAAATTCTTACAGAATCTCTTGAGACGATGCGTTTTGCCCTTCCTTAAGCTGCACAAATTGCATGGAGCTTTCTTAATATGGACAATTTGATCAAAATTAAATTGAAAATAAAACATGTCTAATTTCACCAACTAGATATGCAACGAAAAAGAAATATTTGTCAACCCTCAAGTAGTTGGAAAATTGACTATCAGATATGCTGGAGGAATGTTTATTTTCAGGATGAGAATTTGTGCATTTATGCAGCTTTACCAGACGAATTTCATCACTCATTAACATTTTGCTTAATACAGCATTCTTTCCCGAGAAGGGTGCGATATCACAGAGGCAATAATCAGAAGATGGAATACGGGTGCATAACATTTTATGAGAATGTGAAATAAAAACGACTCCATTTCATCTAATATTTTCCCAAAACAGCTATGTAAAATAAACACAATACAGCCTCATAGAGAAAATGCTACATCAACTCACATACCTGCAATCCAAGGATGAAACAATTATGACAGTAAAACTGGTGCTGTGATGCTTTCGATGTCATTTTATTCCATTTCATTTTGTGAGGGTCCCCCGAGGAATCATCATCAACTTGCAAAGCGTCACCTATAAAGCTTATCCATATCTTTCACAGCTCAAGCAGTTTATTCTGCTTTCTTTATTTCTCTCTCGTTTCGCTTTCTCGGAGGGGATGCATTTGAAAATGACGACAATAAGGTATTCGGTAAATGGAATTGGTTAACAGCTACCAGTAGGAAAATAGACGTCTTGCTGAATTCATCACAGATATTTACTGCAGGCTTAGCGCAAAAATGACAAACAATTGGGATCTGATATATCTCATATCAAGCCCCATATCTGCTACACTGCTCAGTAAAGTGTCGTAATAGCGCCCATTACAGGGTAGTTGATGAAAGAAATATCAAACTCGGTCTTATTGAGCTGCTATGTTTGTACTTGACGGGGAACTTATTATTAACGGATGTACTCAACTCTCAAGTGTCATACTTTTGGATGCTTATTTCCAGAACTACGTGTACAGGCTAGAAAAATCGGGTTGGGGTGTGCAATATTACATTACAGACTGATGTGTTTCTAGAGTACTCTTAAATACGTTATTGGAGTTTCATATATGTACTTGTATGGCACAAAAGTAAGCACAGTACATGTTTTGGTCTCCCAAAATTCTTGTTTGTCAAGTCTGTTTTTCACCCACAATAGAAATGGCTCTCAGTGTGGAGCCAATTAGTATGATTAATTAGACATGTGATGGATACCCTCAGCCCCTGTCAGCCTCTCAGTTGGTTTTACATTATAACAGCATCATCATGTAAAAGTTGAAAACACAATTTTAAGAAACGCAAGACAAGGAGAAACGTTTTAGAATTTAAATAGAATGCAAGAACGATGTAAAAGCAATAAATAAGTTGGAAGAATAGTTTAAGGTACGAATGCAAGTGTGTGTGGAGGATAGAATCAAGAGGCAGGCAATTCCATGCCACATATTTCAGCTGTATTGCACTTGAAAAAGTTTTTCAACTTAACTTTACGTTTTGGTGCGGTTGTGGGCCTGAATTTCAAGTAATGATCGTTGCACTTGAGATTTCAACTTTGTAGAGGTATACATACATTGCATTTGCTTTATCGTATATTTATATCGACTGCTTCTCTTGTGAGCTTTATAACGGCTTTATCATAATATTTCGCTATGCCCTTTATAGGAAGGAAAGCGCTGCATCACATCATTAAATCGATTTTATTATAGGAATGCATCAAGAAAAACCCATCATGTTTCAACCAGCGGGGATGGAATCGATGTTTTATGCCAGCCAATTTTCTAGCAATAAACCGTTCAATCTATGTACCTATATACATAGTTTAAGTCACTTAGAAAATCTATTTAATAATGGGCTCAATTGCTGTTATGTTTTTACTGCCAACAGTCTTCATGGGAAGTGCATATAATATTGAATATCCAAGCTCTCTATATATTTTATGTACAAGGAATCGTCAATGGATTTTATTTCAATGCAGTTTTCCCTTTACATTTCAAATATTTTACGTTATAAGGACCGTAACGGGTTAAAAAGCATAAGGATATGAAACTTACGATGTATAGTTTCCAGGCTTTCACTTATGTTGAATTACATCTTATTTAATTGAATTTAAATTGGAAGAAAGAAATATGTGAAACACTCTTATTTTGACAGTTTTTGACTTAGTTTGGTGCATACTAATCGCTTCAAACAGGAGGGGGTTCAAATCCTAATCGAAGCATTAAATCCTATACTGTATCATATTGTGATGCATGGATTCTTGGCTACTTTATAACTAAAAGCCATCAATAAGAAATGCACTCGTTTTTAATTTGTTATTTTCATCAGGCTTCAATCTCCATCTTTAGGACCTACCATAAAATGCATCTAATCCTGTTAAATTTTACTCATCATCAATATTGAGAACTACCAATTAAAAACTCGACATTGTTTTTGCTTAACATACTCAATTAGTACAAGTTGTAATGGGATACATTTTTTGTCGCTTCACCAGCTT
>JAHZNG010001532.1:0-19361 GCA_027744375.1 Orchesellides sinensis | reverse complement strand
TAGTATGCTATATTCACTAATATGGATAGCGATGTGAAAGTGACGTCCATGTCCACTTAGCTTAGTGATAGTCGTCCAGGATGTAACACCTACGCTATACATTCACAGACGGAAAAATTATCGAATGCAGTAGAGCTATTTCAAGACTTTCGTAAGCACGCAAAACAGTCTACATATTGTAGTTTGTAGTTGGCTGACCTAACAAAAAATATAATGGTGAATGTAAAACATTTCGATAAAATTAATTCGAGAAATGGACGAGTCGTTGACCATGCTAAGAATAGATAAAAGGAGAGGAACTTACAATAGCAATGTCAATTTTTCTGAAAAACGTTATTAAAAATACAACACTTCTTACTCCAGATGGGAAACTTCATGTTTGCACAATGAAATGTACATACATACATCGAATTGTAGTAAAACGTCACAACGTATCAAGCAAACTAATTCTTACCATATTGTTAGTTGCAGAATAAACAAATTTTCCGTAGTCTAATACGATTTACTGCTCAATTAAGGCTTATGGATTCCTATCAAAGTCTCCTTTTCGATGTTTTGTCATTTAACATGTAAGTCCTTTGGCACTAAAAAGTACTCTTTAAATTAAAATAATATTTTCATTTAAAACTATTTTACTTTTACAATCTTTTAATATAACCCCGATTCTGTTGAAACTTTAAAAAACATCCCGCCTGTATATACTTATCCAAATTTTTACACACGAATTTCACCTTAATAACTTGTTCTCGAATTACATATGTGATTTTGGTTTAAGAAAACGGGCAGTCATACATTACGTAGGGCGATACAAGGCAAAAAGTTAATTCTATCAAATGTTTAGACGTTAATAAAACATTTTTAAGAATGTACAGATGAAATGGAAAGAAAGCACTACATGGGGTTTTCCCTGCCTAACTTTTTTGGTACGTGCATATTTTCGTGCGTGACAAAGGCTGCTTCCGTGCAAAACTGTAAGTTTGCTATAACCACGTGAATGTCTATTGGCTTACCACAATTCGTGTCGTGGTAGGCAGTTTAATAGTGGCCAAAACGACGTTGCTACACATTATTACAAACGTTGTCTCTCAGGTGTTCCCTCACAATATTAGTCAAATTACTATGCTTGTAAGTAAGCCAAAATGCTTCGGTAAACCTTCATATATGATACTCCTACTTGCCAAACTAACTTAAACGTTGCCGTAGACTGTTTTGGTACAAGGAACTGGGACTAATGCGATCTCAAACTAATTTTTGAATGAAGTAACAAAAGGGTCTTGTTTTCTTTGTCTGCATACCATATCGTGTTACTTGCTGATATTAGTGAGTAGTAATTGACGATAAACTAACCTTAGTAACTTTTCTAGAAGATCTATTTCTAACTGTTTAACGATTAGACTAGCTTCTAGGTCATTGTTGGCAGGCCAATCTTTTAGAGCGGAAGCTAGCGCAATGACAACTTTGGCCGTATCACCTGCCGGCCAACCGTATTCGTCCGTTCGTTTGGTCTGTAGCCACTCAAGGGCACGGTTTCGAATGTTTTCAAGTTTGTATTGCAAATTATCTGCTGATGGCGTGTCTGACTCCGCACTTTTGTTCGTTGAGCTTTCTGTAAACAACAAAAACAACAGCAAAATTATCACTGATTTCCTTTTTGCATTTTTATGGTATGTACATATGTATATGATACTAACACCTATAGGTGAACTCACACACGAAATGGTGAACTCTTCTAGTTAATGTTCATTGGGGCATACTTATATGTAAAAACTACACACACAGCCAATAATAAGGCAGATGCTAACGACAGAGAATCGGGTACTAAGAAACGAAATTACAATAATTGATATGACATGTATTTGTAATTAGGCAGTATTCCAAATTCAAGACTGTTACTTAGCCTCATGTAGTGTACAATTAGTCTGGTTGCTTTTAGTCTACATCTTATTACCCATTTTATAGTGGTTCATGTGATATAAAAACGTGCAAGTATAAGCTAGGATTGGGCTGCATGTTGCATTGGATTTCTCTGGAAATATTTGTGAATACGATTTGAAAATAGGGTTCACTCCATGTTATTAAGTTCACGAAATAACAAGTTGGACGGTAATTTTATAAACTTGGTTCGCTTTACTACATACAGGTAGCATGCATGCTAGAGTGGCCCTTTTTAAAATGCTAACCGAAATCCCTGCAGGCAGGCATTCAGAAACTGCTTGAACGAAGGATGTAATAATTATACGAGATTTTTGTTACTACAGCCACACGAACAATTTTTTACGACACAATGGACGTTAGAGAATGTTAACTAAATAATTCACGAAAAATGATATAGAAGTAATAGTGGGGTAAGTGTAGTATACCTGAGAATAGCGCAGATGTTGCGGAGTAGCTGATGCACATCAACGTGGACGTCATGAAAATGAGGACACTGTTGGTGATCATGATTTCTTAATCCTGTGGACAGATTCAACTCGAAGATTGAGAGAGACACAGATAGATTCCAAAACTTTTCGTAAATTTACTGGAAGAATAGATACTGGATTGAGTTTACACCCCTCAAAACCTCTATGAGAATTCTATAGCATAATTTATGTTTTCTTGTGTGTATGTACCTAATGTAAAACTGAATTAATGTATGTATATCCAATTACAAGTGTAAGTAGTTGTGTGTGTATGTCGCTAGAAACCACAGACGGATGCTGTTGATGTGATGACTTCTATACAGACAGTTGTTCAGTCACAGTATAGTTGTAACAGTACATATATTATCTGTGTAGTTAATCAATATCTAGTTAATTGGATATAATATATAGAGACATACTAGTATCCTTTCCTAGCAGTTATAAGTATCTTAATTGAATTAAATCGAGTGTTAATGAGGGATGGCAGGTTTTTTGTAACGTTATACCTCTACAAAACTGTAATTTGTATAAATTGAGAGTTAGGAACAAGGTACGTTAGTGGAAAATTAAATTCCTACATATATATGTATGTGTATATTTTTCAGAAAGTATCTATTCTGATAACTAATGCATACAAATAATTATCAGGAACTCATCTAAACTAGGTATTCGAAGATAAGCACCCCTTTGGCTAAGATGGGCTTTGCTATAAACTGAGTTGAAACAGATGCATTACGGATTGCCACTAATGACACTTTTAATTGGATTCACTTTGGTATTCTAGGAAACAAGAGTGTATCTTTTATGTCTCTGTCCAGTTTTCAACGAATACGCATAAAAAACGAGAGTCACTAATACAAATGAGATTTACAAGTTATTTAAATTCATTCATGAAGTCCCATGTTTATTGCTACTTTCTCCAGTTTGCTTCTTCTTTCGGAGTAGTCCTGTCTCAATTGATTTTGGTGATGAATATATACTAATAGATGTTAGCATATAAAGCAGTAGCTGTTAAAACCGTTGCAAAGTTATTCTGTGTACAGCTCTTGGCTTTCGTTCTTTGATGATGGAATATTATACGTGAGCAGATTTGTTTATATAGTATTTTGAAAATTCTAACAAATTCAACAACACGTGTATTTTCCTAAAACATACTAAAATTACTTCAACAACGAAGAAAGCGATTGAACACCACCCATAGATAAACGTTACACACAGTCACACAAAATAACAGTTCTAAAATCTTTCTTTTATTTCCATACAAGATTGCATAATTTCTTTTTGCTGAAAATATTCTCAGATCCCATTTCAAAACGTGGGTTCCCCGTCCCTCAACCGAAATCAATCTGTTATCCAAACCCAAAGCCTCCAGGAAATGTATTTCCTACCAACACCAACCATGTCCATGGAGCAAATGGGCAGTTGTAAAAGTATAGGAAGGAGCTCACGACCAAAAAACTGTTTTTCTTTCACTCTCTACGCTGTTCCACCTCTTATGAATGAAATTCCAGTTTTAGTAGGAGAAGAATAGCAAGAAAAATAATGCATTGAATTGTTTTACTTTCCTCCTTTTTCCTCTTTTTTCTTTAAATAGGATATATATGACCTTTTCTTCGTCACTTGTTTCCACAATACCCTTGCCCTTTTTTAGCTCGTTCACTTTTACTATTTTCTTTTCTTTAGAACAAGAACTGTATTTCGACGATGAGAGCTCGCCTCTCCCAGCTTCTCAGCTACTCACGAGATTCTCTATTTTGTGGCACTTTCTCTCCCGTTTTTGCTCTTCTCTTTCTCTCTCTCGTTCATCAGCCCGAGCAGCAAGCAACCAACAGACTGGAGTAATACTTTCCTATAGTATCAGCATATGTATGAAGAATGTCAGATTTTGTGTTGTGGATTTGTAGAAATGTGTATGCATTTATGTGTGTGTATCTAACTGACTGCTTTGCATCACTCCACTTGCTTTCTCCATCCAAGCCTTTCTCTTTGAGCAGTTTTTTCTCCTATCTCTCCTTTCCACTTTCTTCCTCTTATGGTTAGACTCCACAGAAAGTACGACTACTTCATACTGCTCCTATGGTATGGCCCTTACATACAAATAACGTGTGCATACACATGTGTGTACCTCTGTCGTGTGCATGTGTTTCCCCATTGCTTATGTACGATAATGTAATATTTTATTCGGGAGAGGATCGATAAATCCTTCTCCTAGGATCCTACACATAACCCTTCTTTCCTCTCCATCGTTTATTTCTATGCTGTTATGTGAACGATTCTACGTTGTGTATAATACGTCCTAGGCAGTCCATCGCTGAGGTTCCTCCGTATTACGTAAAAATACTGCAGCTTCACAATATAAATTTTTTGACCAGATTGTGTCTTTGTGCAACGCCTGCATGTCTTAATGCATATGACTGCATATTTATATTTCCACGATGGGACATTTTAAATTGAGCTTGATTTTAGGAATGCTCATGCACAATTAAAAACACACTCCTTTCAAATCATGAATGGAATATAATGAAATACATTTGGACATTATTGCGCTTCTTCACAATAGACGTTTCTTTGTCTATTCATGGTAAACGATGATGGTGTGGCTAACAACTCCATGTCTTTTCTATACTAGAAAATTCACACAGAGCAAAAAGTACTCACTCTGTGTATGCTACTCAGTTACTGCATGGAAAAATGTTAGTACAATACCTTAGTTTAAGGTCCTATATACTGAATTCCCTGAGCTGTTGTGAGAGAGGCTGAAAAAAGAAAAGGAGGGTCATATCATCATTGGAGCCGTTAGTACTTCGGTCTTGTTCCTTATACACTTACTACAACGCTCTCCAACAAATGTAAGACGGCGGAATCTGGTAACGGTGAAGGGAATATCGGAGGGAGAGAGAAAATCCCAACTTGTGAACTACAATTGCACCCAGTTAACTATATACCCAAACACTAAAACCATATCTGTATGTAGCACGTAATATACAAAAATCGCAAAGGCATGAATAAACCCGTTTGGTTATAGAAGTCTGCGAATATTTTTTGCACTTTAACATATACTATAAAACGTAATTCCAATTCATGATTTCATTTTAGCACGTATACATCCATCCATGCTGATTCTTCTTTTGCCATTTTCGGAGGAGAAAGAAATAAGGGAGTAAAGTGTCATGTGTAAGCAAGCAGCATTCTCTCTGCGTCTATCCTCTCTCTCTTTCTCGTCCCACAAGATCCGTGACTGACTGGCGCCTCCAGTTTTGCTCGTTCCTTCCATTGTATTTTTTTGTGTGTCTTGTAAACTTAAGAATGTATATCCTATGAATACTCCTTCTTCTGCATGCTTTCTTTAGGGAGCTCCTTTCATCACCATCCTGTGTGAGTCGGAGGTTTTTCTGAAAGTGATTGCTTGGACTGAACCACACTACTATCTGTATTACCCATGACTTTCTCCAGCAGTGGAAAGATTTCCAATTACAAACCAACATTGCACATGCCAAGATGCGTCCTCTTACATTCTTGTTTTTCTTTGCATGCATTGCGAAGACATATTCTTGCAAAAAAAGAGCTGATGCTTGCTTACCACACCATCACTATATAGGATTGTCGTGGCCGATTGTACCAAACTGGGATCA
The DNA here is from genome assembly GCA_027744375.1 of Orchesellides sinensis. Taxonomy (NCBI): domain Eukaryota; kingdom Metazoa; phylum Arthropoda; class Collembola; order Entomobryomorpha; family Orchesellidae; genus Orchesellides; species Orchesellides sinensis. The sequence goes on along the minus strand of JAHZNG010001532.1, from coordinate 13,327 downwards.
GCACACTGTGAATGCTTTAACGGTTAAGTCAGTGGGAATTCGTAAAGAGAAAGAGCAACTGGACCACGGAGCAATGCGTGTTGTGTGTACCAACCACCATTTATTCCCAGTTTTGCTTGTTTCTCCTTCTAGAGACTTGTACCCACTCCAACGAGTTTTTCCAGGGAATCATGTTTATTTTCCAGTGGCAAAAGGAAATCAGATGATGAAAATAGAAACCGTCACTCAACTTGCCTTTTGCTTGATTCACTCCTTGTACATTGGTTCATGCCGTAGTACGTTGGCGAAAGTATGTCCAAATGGTTGGTGCAATTTTTGCACAAAAAAGGTACCTTGTGAACTTTCTCCTTCTTTCTCTTTGCCGTTACTTGAAATGCACAGTTGAGCAAGGCTTACATGAACCATCAGAAATGGGAGCGAACCAAGATAGAATAAGGGCAAAGGATGGAACGTTGCAAAGTCAGGCGTCAGTAGTGTTGTAAATGTGCGTCATTTGCTTTCGCATTATATGGCGACTTACTCACTTTTACTGAATACAGAAACCCAATGAGTGTTGCCGTGCTTGAAGTGTATAGAACATTGTATATTGCACGCCTTCCCTTTGGGCTGATTCACTACGGGTTCTCTCTTGATTCTCATTTAAAAATTTTGCCTTCTCTTTTCACACCAGTATGTATATATACGCCAAACGCCAAGTATTCAGAAACCACTAAAGCATCACTGTGAAGTATGTCTTTACAAACATTTTGTATAAAAAAATTGTTTAATATGTATAGAGAATGTATGCATGAGATGTTTATAAAAATAAGAGTATAAAATGGCAAATGGCAAGTCATTTTCCAGCTGTCAATTTTTATAGGGTATCCATATTATTATGTGGATTATTATTGCGCACATTTCATTCTATTGTATTGCTGCTACTTATACGAAACGGTTTTTAGAATTGCTTAAGATTTTCCTGGCCCTTTTACAGTCAATAACTTTTGACATTTTTAATGCGACTCTATACAAAGGAAGACGCGTACAAATTGAGGCTTTACGAATTATTTTATATAAACAAAGAAAAATAACATTCGTATGTACACGCTAATAAGATTGTTGTATTAAACATACAAAAAGGGAATGAATGCCAAATGCCAATATTAAAACAACAAGATTATTAAATTTTAATACCTAAATAGAAAGTAGATTTGATCGTCATAGTAGTTGACCTCTCTGGACTTACATAGTAATTCTTGTTGTCGTTGTCTTCAACTTTTTCAATGGACTTCGAATAGCCAATGATTCAATTAATAAACATGAACATACATTTTACATAATTTCTCTGCAATGTATTATTATGTTAAGCTGCTACAGCACAGTAATCTTAAAATAGAAATTGTTCACGAATTCAATAACTATTGATTAATATACACAAATAAATTTAACCACGTATTGCTGTTGATTATTTTTTATTACACGAAGGAATTGGGTTCTAAAATATTCAAAGCTTTTTTTACCTCAATACTAGAAACCCTGTGTGCAATTACAGACATATTATTGCATCTGCACGCTCGGGAGTTGGAAAGCTTCATAAAAACCTGTCATTTTCAAAGCTAGAAGCTATTTCATCGAAATATACGCAAGCTTTGTCAATGGAACTGAATACTTTGAATGAAGTTGTGAAACTGAACACGTGAATGATCTTATTTTCCACATACTTGCAAATGAAACGGTTTCATTTAAAACAACAAAAAATAAAAAATTTGACTTGGCCGCAAAAAAATCTTAGATTGGGTTACAAGTTTGTCTTTTTCCTTATTTCATTTTTAACTCAATCATTAAGCGGGTGAAATATAGTCAAAATCGTAGCCGTTTCTCAATTGTCAGTTTAGAATATCTTAGTTTGTTATTTTGAAAAGTTATGAGCCACGGAAATTGATGCGGATGCCAGGAAAATATGTAAGATTATGGTTACAGCATTTCTGTTCTGGCTGGTCTGTAGTTCCGTCTAATAATTTTAAAGAGAAAACGCTTCTTATAAATTCAAAGCCTACACAAAGATTCTTAAAAGATTCTCTGTGCAAACTTTTGGTTGTACATGTTTGCAGAAGACGGCAAATGTTTCTGTCTGTTTCTAAATGAACATGTGCCAAACAGTTCATTTCAGTTTTTAGCATTTTTGTGGGGTAAATCATGGTTAAAATATCATAACAATTCGAGATGGTATAACCTTTTCTCAAATTCGAGAATAAAGGAGTGAAGCCAAAAATACTGGTTGTATGGCTTCCAATAAAATATGATCTAATCACCTTTAATAACAACCTTCTACATTTTCTTTGCTCATTTCTCGGGTATAATGGAACCACTCTTGTTCTCATTGAATCGGCAAGAACAAGATATTTTCCGCATCATTATCTCCAACCATAGTGTATGATACGGTTGGAGCATTTTACATCATAACATAACCCATCACAAGTTCTGCACTCCGTAGTCAATATCGTCACGCTATTATGATACTATAATGTCGTTATTCTACATTCTTTTGATCTTTCTAAAACAGGGTGTCTTTTACAGGTAAAACATTGTTTCATTCATTTCAATGCTCATTTGTTTTATGATCCGTTCCTTTCATTTTGAAAATAACACCATTTCCTCATTATATGCAGCTTTCTTCATACGATGCTGCTTTGGCTCTCGACATTGTTTTTGTGAAACTTTGACAATAAAAGTATTAAAGCTATTATTGCAGTTCACATTTATGTATATGCATTCAAAGAAAAGTGCAGCCGTTGTTTATACAAACTCATCACTATTGAAGTGACATTTAGCAGTACTATTCAAAAGTTTTACAAACAAAAAATACACAGCCCTAATGATCCATAGTAAAATTATTAAGATGCAGCTGGAAAACCGTTTCATTTATTAATTTTTATGTGGCATACGTTAACGTATAAAAAATTGCTTTTCAGGAGTAAAACATCTTGATAACTTAATACATAATGGTCTAGCATGTATGTATACAACTAATTTTATATTCATGTAGTTTCTATGTTAGAAATTATTAAAACCTTTCAGCGCACCTCGTTGACATTGCATAATGTTATTGTGTTTTATATTATGTAGGTATGTGGTTTTCCTTTAATTTGGGCATGCATTGGGATGGGATATTGCAGTACAATGTGTACGATGTACAGTTATGCAACACAGTGCAGTTCGCTGACATTTTCTCTGCACTTACTAAGCAAAAAATAAGAACTACCTTGCAGCTTTCTCTTTCACGTCCCATAATATGTATGTATCTGCTGCATTCTTCCATCTTCTGTTTATGTATTGATTTAAGGTGACCTTTCATGTTGGCACCTTATGTAGGAATTCTAAATTACTTACTCACAAGTAATAATGTAAGTTGACAATAAGCATCCATCGAATGGTGATAACAACATATTTTATAATTCTGTCCCTGGCCTTTTAGATATTCATTAGAAAGTGATTTCATTTAACTCAATCGTCTTATTGAGCCGGATGTGGCAGGGTTCTTTCGAATGAAAACTCTCGTTAACTGTCATTATTTTGTACTAACATATTCTCTGACAATTGAGGTTATTAGTAGTGTTGGTATTGGCGAGACAAGAAATTTCTTGAAAGCAAAGCAGACAGAAAATGTTTTGAATACACGAAAAAGTAAAAAAAATACTAAGAGATTTTCTGGATAGATCTCATGTCAGAAAATTCAAGCAAAATACAGCGCACATGATATATTTATTCACAATGCACATTTGGCAGACGGGACTAGTATGGTTGGTAGTATTCCATGCTTAACGTTCTAACACATTACTATGATTGGGCCTAATAAGTTTTTCGTTGTAAGAAAACGTTGTTATAATTGAATATGGGGAGCTACAATTTTATGTAAAATATGAGGAAAATGTACGCATACATGGTTGCGCAACGGTTTTATCTTACAATCCAGTTTATTATATTTAACCGTTTCATACTCAAACCATATTTTCTCTGATGGCCGCTTAAAGTATAGCAGTTCAGTTTTCTGTCGATTTTTTAACTGGCTGCAACTCATAGATGAATGATCTGCGTTTAAATTTTGTACAATATATATAAGGTAGATCAAACGGATTTGCTTTTTAGAATAAAATCAGTGTAAACCAGACAATGGCTCATAAAATAGTTAAGTTAGTTCATAACAAGGATAGGAAATTCTAAGCCTGACGATTGGTAATAGTCAATCCTGAGCTTTTTTTAAAAGAAAATAATCAATAACACGTATTATCATAATTGAGAACGATATGTTACAGGCACTGGCGCCTCTACATGCACACATGCAAGCATTTTTGTACATTGCAATATGCTTTCCTGGAACTCTCTCCATTTTGTTTAGTGTTGGATACAATTCTGATATGTAAGCCTTCCCATGTTTGTAACTACAAGCATTTGTACTACTTCTACGGATTGAGGAGAATCCGTTTCATTCAATTGGTCCTAGTGGTCCTTGGCTTTAGTGGATCTGCTATTATAGAAGTCAGCGGCAAAATTAGCATCCGTAAGGAGAACAGAAGAAATAGAAATCCTTTGAATACTCTATTCTTTTCTCTGCCCATCCAAATAAAATGAGTCAGCAAAAATAATGCAGCAGCTTAGGAGAAAGTAGAGAGGGTTGTAAGTAAAGATCGATTTCTAATAGCTTTGCATTACTTTTCTATAGCTACAATAGTTTTGTTCTCTACCGCACAAAGGATAGAATAAAGCAAGGCTCATTTCATTTACTAAATGTTATGATTTTCTTTTCGGTTTTGTGAACTTGAACTACACGCAGTAGCTGCTGGATTGTACTTTGGAATTTATATTGCAAAATTTTTTGTTGATACTGTTTGCTAAGCAAAAAAAAGTACTGACGCATAGAACAACAACTTACTTTCATCTAGATATCTTTGTTGTACTTGTACCCTTGTAATGACAACTTTCTCTATACCCTTTGCTTTGGCTCGGATTCATAAGTTGTAACAACGTTCTCAACAAATTAGTCAAGGATTACAGTCATTGCTTATAAAATAGTAATCCTTTTCTTGGAAAAGTAGAAAGCCTTTGCCCTACAGAGAAAAAAATAATGACTTGGTATAAGAAAATCATGAGAAGAAATTCAATAGGTGAAAGTTGGCTTTCATCTCTGTATAAATGTATACGATTTTCATGTTCGAGTGCTTAGATGAACACTTCTGTTTTTTATCTAGCATCAAGAGAGAACTTTTTTGTGGGATACAACACAATATTACGTATGAAAACACATGTAATCTATTCATCTTCATCGTATACAAACATACGGTGGAACAAGAGCCTTTATGTGACAATCTAGACATATAATAATCTCCCGGATATTCCCAATGTATTCCCCTGCTGTGTCATCTATTTTCTGGAATAAGTCACGCTTTCACCTAAAGTATACTTGATACTAAACACGGCAGTCAGACACATATACGCTAATACTGTAACGCACTGTCGCATTGAAAGAAGGCCAAATATGACGAGTTCATTTTCTACCACGTACAAAGAAATAGAGACCCTTTGTAATAGCAGCATTTATGGCAGAATATAACGGGTAAATTGTGAGGTTAAGAAGGACAGTTATGTTTCACATATATCCTTCTTCAAACATAGCCTCTCGATGATTTTGATAAAAAATAACTAAGACAGTTAAGCATACATGAATGTATATCTTGTCATCTTCATGCAACCCAGCTCAGCTCGTGATGTCTGAAAATGAAAGAGAATGACGAAGGATAGAAAATGTAATATAAGATAAGAGGGGAAGGTACGTCCGTAAATGCTAAGAGATCGTTGAAAGTAACTTGGGCCGTGCAGACTTGTATGAATTCGTGAGGCGTAAGCAAATCTCTTCTAAGGCCAGTTCTCAAGGTAAATCCTTCTAATTGCACCATGAATGGCGCTTTCACACCTATATTCTAAAGAAAACTTCAGGCTACATTTGTGCACATTCGATAATAAAATGCTGAAAGCAGTTGAAGTTGAATAGTTGAAATAAAGGAGTAATTACCATTTCTAATCACTTTTTTATACAAGAAGCGCTTCGCTTGTATGCACTTTAATTTCATGGCGTGCAAATTAAATTTTCCTGCATTCTGCATTCATGTATCACCAATAGTTACAGACTTTCTCAGATATCTTTACTTGCAGTAAAAAGTAGTGTCTGTCGCGTCGGATCGTATTTCCATCCTTTGGGCGCTGTTCTTTATAGCCCAAAAATACATTAACCCAAAGCTTATAATGAGTGGCAGCTGCAGCATGGAGGTATGACCTAGAAATGGGCGCAAGCCGGCTTGCTCGGGTGAAAGCTTAAGCTTGCTTGCTTGCGCAATTAAACAATCAAGCTTAAAAATTTTGGAAACCTGCAATTGCAAGCGCATTGCGTACTAATTGCATTTAAACTTTCTTTTGACTTTGCTTGGCGTCTAAGCAGTAGGAAAATTCATTAAAATCTTTGAAATACCATTTATTTGGGAGCATATAATGTATTTTTACCTCTTGCCATTCACCTTTACAGATTCTTGTGAAAATCCTATTTTGAAGAACTAATAGTATTTCACAGGCTTGCAAGTATGGATGTGCAAACGAATTTTTCCTAACGTCTATCTGTAATACAGAACGACCTAATGGCGATTCAATTACAAGTTATGTGGTTTTTAAACTGTTAAAAAATGGAATTGTATCTAACTAATTTATCATTGTTTTCTTCGTGAGGGGAACAACAATATTTCTCGTAAAAACTGTGAAATCCATACAAATTAATTACGACTCAATAAACTGTACACAAAATACCAAAATATTTTACCACATATAAGGGAACGCTCCATGTAAATTTCTTGTCTGTGTCAAAGTTTTATTAATATTGTGCAATTCTTTATATGTATAGCTACTTCTATGACATTTGCATCAGTGCTTTTTCATGGGCTTGCAAAAAGTAATGGCTTTCCCTTTCTGAAACATTTTGTTTCATCTTGATATTCACGTTATACTTTCTAGTATACTTTTGTAAGATGACATGCCCTGATAATGGGTCGTAGCACAATGGCTTTTCTTCTACTTATTCGTACTTGTTTCTTATTATTCATTCTCACTCCTTTTTAGACACACAAATAACCTTATCAACAAGATGATGCATGCATAAAAATGAAAATGTCAAATTGCTATATGCGATGATGAACATAAAACATAAAGCACTGTAATTCTGGTGTATGGAAGACTGCAAAGTATACTAAAACAGCAAATAAATTCTATGGAATATGGAATGACATTCATGTATAAAACGAAAATGCCAGAAAATATAGTTATACACAGTCCCCTGTTCCTTTACTCTTTGCTTTTCCATCCATATTCTATAGAATTTCCTTTCAAAAAAACCTTTTCATCTTATTTGGGAAATCCAAAGGCTTATGACAAGAACAGGAGTCCCCAAAGGCATAAACTGTGACGCAGTTTATATTGCAACTCATCAAAATGCTCATATAATGTAATGCTTAAAGTATTAGTATAAAGGAGATCTTACAAATATACTTGACCGAAAAGTCAGTCTGAAGTATGGAAGTGACATAGTGACACAGAGTCAACAACTGTCTTTTTTAAGAGAAACTCAAAAAGATCTCGCTATTATGAAAGTATGTATATCAACACATCTATATGGATATCACCGTTGTAAAGGAGTTCAGAAAAGTTCGACGGCAGACACGCGGTTTGAAGCCTCATGGTTTTCATATTTTGATCCGTGAATTATTCAGAACTTCAGTTTCTCGGCGTAACTTCTCAAGTCCTCTGAATTCCATGCTGAAACAAAGAATAGGGTTTACATTTGGGAAGTGAACACCATGCCTTTTCTATAACCCCATGGTAGCATTCCATATGTGCATGGTGACAAGTTGAATTGGTCTTACTATCGCTCTGTCTGTTTTGTTTGCATAAAATCTGAAGTTTCAGTTGAAGGATATCATTACTGCCATTTTAAATTACGATGGTGTAAATGGAGTCGGTAGTAAGACTGGATTTTTTCTCTAATTTAGATGCGATACTTTCGAATTTACATTTTTGATATAAATAATTTTCATAATTTGGAAGAATCACGGGATCATGAACCGTTAAGACGTAAAATTGTTCCGAATATGAATACACTGTGGATTTATATGCATAAAAACATTCAGGTTTTTTCAGCAGATGGTATGAAAATTGCAAATTTCTGACAGGGAACTATCGATAACTTATAACTGGCCCTAAAGAAAATTCTATCTGCATAAAAGTCATCAATTTTATCGATGTATTAAATATCAGAGTACAATTCAAATGTCATTTTACGAAACAAGTTTTTAAGTCTACATTACATAAGTTGTTTAGCGAACCTAACATTTTCAACTATTAAACCGTACATTTTATAAATAGTCTAAAAACAGGACTTTAGGCATGGATTTTTTTAGTTAGATGGTAAGGTTACCTTTGCAAAATCATCATTAAATGAAAAACATTCGCTCAAACAAACAAACAAATGGCCTCACTTGCCATTGTAGATTGAAGGCAAAATATCTTGAAAGTCTACGTTTACAGAAAACATTAAAAAACGAAAGAAAATTGCACCGGAAATTAATTTTCCTGCCCTTTCAAAACTCATTAGTAAGTTTCAGAGGTGCGCATAAATATATATTCACGTAGGTAGTTCTTCATTTCCAGTTTGGACTGGCTTGCAAATATAGAACCGATCTATGCTTCTGTGAAAAAATCGAATTTTCTCTTATTTCCGGTATATTGTTGGAAGAATTTTTAATAAAAGTACGGAGATAAATAAATTTCCCTACTGCTTCAACCTTTCAGAAGTTTTGTCACGCTTGCCGTAGCTATGTATATTACTGCCTGAAATAGTTAAACAGTCCGTATTAATTGTCACCATAGTTTAGCGCTTCTGTTTTATTAATTTACCTTCTGTTTACACAACTTTTAATAAAAATGCTCTGAAGATTCAGTATTAAAAATGGAAAGGCATACTCAAATAACTTACGTACGTCCCTCTGTTTTAAGGTTATGCGATTAATACCAAAAGTCAGGTGGTTATTTGGAGAGTTAGGCTGGGAAAAGAGCAAGCAATGAAAGAACGGCAAAGAAGAATATATCTACGTGTTTACTTTACACACATAATTATACAAGAAAATAATTCCATTTTACATGTTTAAGGAATGCTCCTGTACTTGGTCTTTGTAATGATAAACCAATAAAATCAGGCCAATCAAAAATTTCTTTCACACGATTCCTTTTTTGGTAGTTTCAATTTCAGATATATTGCGTTTGTTTAATATTCCACCCCATTTCTTCAAGATTAATTCAATGACTTTACTGACCTTATTCTAGTAGCAGCTTATATTTAGAAATCAAATCCATAAGTTGCTTATCTGCAAACCGAATGGTCGCCACAAGTCATACACGATTTTTACTTAGACAGCACTTAATAAAATAGAATTGGTAGTAGCATGAATATGTAAAACTATTGCTATTTAGTTAGTGCTAAGCTTAATAACACCGTAGTATAGACAGAGGGCAGTACAAATGAGTTCTTAAGATTTATGAGAATTAGATATGCCAAGGAAAGCAGAATTTCCTTGTGAAGTGAAAGTGAATGATTTGTTTGATTCTATTTCTAGCACAAAGTGTAACCTAAAGTTTGCTGTTTTATACTATTACGTATAGTTGTAAACCGGAAGGTGAGTTACAATATTGAGGTAATATACTCTTGGTTCTATTCTGACAGACAAATGAATTAACTGCATTGTAATGTCGTAATCAGTTTTCACTTCTGTGAATACTCATACCGGCATCTCATGAGATAAATTCTTGATTTTATGCTTTATTGGCCAAAAATGTGACTCACAGCCTTCAATAAGTGAATTGTGAATGTTTGAAGGTGGGTCTGTCTTTGAGTATCTACGTAAACAAAATGATAAATGGCCCTTGTGGTTTCAGATATGAATTAAAACCACCGATGCATACTCAACAAATCCAACCCAATCTCTTCCACTAAAACAAGGATTTTCTACAATTCCTTAGTCTTGAAAAAGGGTTGGGGGGAAAGCATGCGTAAAATGAAAGAAGGTGATACCCTAGTTATGATAACACTTAACTTGATGATTTTTATATGTGTACTACTTTGCAAGATGGTAAATATTACAACCAGATAAATTACCTCAGCCTACGGAAAATCTTCGCCGTGAATTACCAGAGTGCACACATGTACCCTATTTCAGTGTGGTAGGTTGCAAGGTAGCTTTTCACTTGAGCACGACTAAAATGAGCAATTTCACTTGTGTAAGCCGATTTATGCCTGCTTTTCCTTTTAAGCTACCATTTATAATTGCAAGACTTATCCTATTAAGTTCCATTTACTACGACAAAATTTTGAGTTCTGGCCGACTCAACTCGAGTTATGTGACAAGTTTTCTGAATGGATGACTTGCATTAACTTTGTCCAGAGGGCTATTTAATTTCCATACCAAAAAGCCTTTGTAAAACTTTCACTTGGAAAGAAATTAGTTTCATTAAGGTACTGATGCTACTGAGAGAACAACTTGAAATTAATTTTATAATTCTGACAGTCATGACTCATTTCGCAAAATCCTTCTTGTACAACATCAGAATTAAGAATAAAGATGAAAGTCAAATCCACACTAGTAATGCAATGGAATCTCTTTGGCAGCTCAAGATTTCATGTAATCTAGGTTTCATTTAAATAATGCTGCAAAATTTCAGAGAGATGAGATTTGCAAAGTCTGTTCATCCTTTGCTCCTTACCGTCTTTAATCTTTATTGCCATTTTATGATTTTTTCATGAAGAACATTCATACTTACATTTACCCCTGCTTTCCTGCATCGTAGATAAATTTTTAAGTAAAACTACCACAAATACCCCTGCCAGGGGATTGAGATGTTCAAGCAAACTGTAAGAAAGAAGTGTACGACAGGAAACAGAAATATTAAGTAAATTCATGAGCTATTCTCTTGTGAGACGAGTATAAAAATGATGTAAAATTACAGCACAGTAACATCAGGTACTTGTCCTTCAGTGTAGTATGCATTCAATCTTTCTACATTGTTTTCCTTCTCCACTCACTCATCTACGTACCATATTATTATTTCTTTTTGAAGAATTCGGAAACTGCGGCATAGAATATATGTATATAAATATGTTGTAGAGGAAGAAGAAGAGGAAACCAGGTCTTTCTCCTCTTTGTTTTGTTATGTTGTTATTCCTGAAGAAAAAGGGTCTTTGTAAATATGACGATATTGGAAGACTGAGTAAGGAACTCTCTCCACAAAGTATTCCGCCTTTTCTCATGAATCTCTTCAACTAAATTCCTTCATTTTACCCATCATCCAGAGAAATGAGTACATAAATGTATATGTATTTGTATACTCACAGGAACATTGTAGAAAACAGTGAAAGCAGTGTGTTTGTGTGGTGGTTGTGTTAGTTAGACTAAACAGATCTTACTTCCCTAGCTTCATATAAATTTTATTACAGCTTCCGTTTTATTCCCACTTCCAAAGCACCAAGCTAACCGAAAACTATAAGGATTCATTCCTTCTCTTTCCATTCAATGCTCTCAGACCCACCAACTCACTTTGACTCATATTGTGCAAGAGAAATGTAGTGGTCATTCAAGTCTGTACCCATGAACACATACCAACCCCACAGCTTCACATTTATGGCTACTGATGACTCTGATGGAATGAAGGGAAAAGAAGAGAAGTAGTAAATTGAAACAATATGTAACTGCATGTCATAAAAACGTTTCTTTGATATTACGTTATGTTGTATTCCGTGTTCACAAACTGAAACCCCATTATTACCATGCACTCAGGGACTTCTCTCCCGACGAGTTTGCATCTTGGGATTAATAGGAAAATGAATCCTTGTAAACAAAACCGTACTGTTTTGTTTTCATTACTGTCATCGGGAGTAGCATGCTTTTTTTCGGGTGAGCATGGCCCATGTTAATATTACCTTTCTGTGCATCGTTGGGGTAAGTAAATGACCAGGAAAAAATACACGCGGCTGTGTGGGGTCGTTTGTAGTGGTAATGTTTTCGTCAGTTTGAACTATACAAAAAGGGAAACAAGGGAAAAGGGACAAGGAGAAGATTGCATTGTTCGAAGCTTGGCGATTGTAAAAGAAATGGTAAGACTGAATCATTAAAGAAATTTAAGGAGAAACACAGTAAAATGATACAGAAAGGAAAAAGCTAGGAGAAAGTTAACATAGGAAGCAAGTTGTGGAAAGGAAACAACCTCTATTTCACGGTGGAAATTGCCAAATTGCCGAAGGGAGCCATGTCATGAAAAAACACTATTGAAAAGCATTGCAATGGTCGTCACTCCTTATATTTATTTATTGTGTGTTTCAGAACTGAGCATTGTATGTATGCCGTCGCTGTAGAAAAAGAAAGGTATCTATAGGCAAGAGAGAGAGAGTCTAACAAGACAATCTGATAAGCATACATTAGCTTGTGTTTTCCAATCTTGTTTTCCTCCAAAGAAGGATCCTTTTTTTGGTTTCGTCTGAAACTATATATAACCTCACTAAGGAAACATCCGCTGGGGAGACTTATCTTTTGTAAATTTTTCTTTAGTATTCTGCAGCGCTGACGGTGTTTTAAGTAAGCTTGGCATGAACGTCGAGAGGATAGTACGTTTATTTACTTTATTAGAGGGCATGTACATTATGAAAGTGTTTTTTAGCTGAAATGTGTGGCTTCATTTTTGCCTCATTGTTAAAAAATGCAAATACTGAGAAAAGATAACAGTAGCGTTTCAGGGTCTGTTGCTATTTAAAAATACATTTCATCCTTATTCAGCTTGAACATGTGTACGCAATTAAAATTTTGGATTTTTAATGGATATTTTTAAAAAACAACACAAAATAGGGTTGAATCTTGTCGACATAAAGCATCGTTTAACTGCCACCATATGTTTCCATACCTGAATGCAAAGAATCGTTTATATTCATGGAAGACTGGAGAAGTATGATTTTCACAATTCTCTTAGTGTCAAGATGAAATGTATCGAAACTTAAAGCGTATGAGCGTCAAGTTCTCGCTTAGCATACTATATTGCATGATAGGGTTATCATATATTAAACACAAACAAATCGTATTTGTCAGTTTGCAAGTTGAGGTGAAAATCAATAGACAGGTATAGATATTTTGAGTACGACATTTCCAATTTATCATTTTTTCAAACAAAATTACGACCAAATTTTAGGACCGAATGTTTTTAGCATTAAATAAGGAGA
>JAHZNG010001531.1:0-12166 GCA_027744375.1 Orchesellides sinensis | reverse complement strand
TGTATTTTATGAGAACAACTTAGTATTATCTTTCAAAACAAAAACCGGTTTTAAAAAGTCAACATTGTTTTAAAGAATTTTTCCTACTTATTTAAGTGCCTAGCTTATTTATGCATGTAGTGCATATACTACAGACGTGTGAATGTCATTTTTTTAGCTTTAAACTTATTTAGGTGACGTGACATGTAACGAACTCGCGGAGAAAGAGAAACGAAAGCAAATTACTAAGAATCTTGTTTGCACACCACATCTTTTTAAGTATCTCTTTGTTACACGCCAGATACTTCTGGCCATATTAGCAGTAATTTTTACATAACTATCATGTCATAAATTCCTCATTGTTATACATGGACATTTCTTAAGCCATATGTATAATTTGGTGCTTATTTATCTACAATCTCCAAAACCATTTGCACGAAAAAAGTACAAAGAACTGGGAGGCCAGTTTTTACATCATTCCATAAGTGCAAACAGGATTCACATTGAAATTATTTTCATATAAATGTCAGAATGTGTTTGTAAGAAATTAGGTCTGAGCAAATGCTAAATACATTTTTGAAACAATGAAGGGTACACTCGTTAAATTATGCACTTTTTTCTATTATTCATACTAATAACTAGAAAAGCTTCTTGAAATCTAACGGTACAGGATTTTATTATGATGATGAATAGGTACATATGAAAAGTAGAATTATAAATGCATGCTGACCATGACCTGAGTTAAATTCCAAACTGATCATCACGGTACTCAGTTTTATGACCAAACCTAAAACATGCCAGACAAAAACACTTAGGTAACTTGACCTGATATTCAGTTTTTCGTTTCGATTCATCATATAATTTTTTTACAAAGCAGTGTAACAAACATGGTATAGGGATGCAGTGGGCAGTTGCCAAATGATTGTTGGACTATGTCTGTGTATTATTGCAGTTTATGTATAGTACAGTGACAACCTGTGCCAAGTTTGTGATCTATTATGTACGTTCAAATGCATAATAGGCGATATTACAAAAGCGAATGAGACTCCCACTGAAAATAAATTACTGCATATAATGTGCGATAACAACACTTCATTACGTACCTCCGAGAAGTTTTTTAAAAATCAAACGCACCAACATCCATATCAGGTTCTCACACTAGGTATAAAAATACAAATGCTGGTAAAGAAAATAAATAGGCTGTTCTTTTAAGTAATCCAAATCTAAAACAGATTTTGTTGTTGTTACTGGTACAACTTTGCATTTGTTGACAACCCCATTAGCTCTACCCTTTCGAATTCAAAAACATGAAAACAGGAACCGGCGCAACTGAGAACTGCATCTTAAATTACTCTTTCAGCTAGCTGTGTTATTGTTTTCTAGACCGTATTATTGACTTTGTTACATCGTTTGGAACTTTATCATATTTTTCATATATTGCATATTGTCTGATTATATAAACATCTCCTATATATTAGTTTCTAACGATCTATACGTAAGGCTCCGACATACTTATCGATACAACCACAATTTATTGACAGCAATCGGCAACTTTGTTTATTTCACTGTGGACTGTTGATGACCTTGCTGTTGCTCTTTTAATGAAGTAGACTTGTGTTCACAAAATACAACCAAATAGGATGCAATTGTTAAAAAAGTTGACTAAAACTTTGGTAGAGCGAATAAGCAAATACACCCACTGATGGGTATTAAATGTCCTGTTTACAGTTGTTCAGTCCTTACTGAAAAAATGCATCTTTGTTGTTGGTAAAAAACAACATTTCTGATTTAGACGCATTGGGCTTGGGCAAATGAAAAAATTGCGGTACCTTGCCTTGCAAGTGTGATCTTTACTATGCAACAAAAACAAAATCTAACTAATAAAAGAATGGACTAGTTTTCAGAACTGTGGGATCAACCTGAATTTTTGTCAACCTGTCATGCCTCGAAAACATCGTCGATGTATAAAAAATGCATGAGGTTACATAGTACATCTTCTTGGTATGGTGCGAATCCTTTGAACCTTGCAGTAAACTTAGGTAATGGAATGACGTTTTATTGATGGTGGTAATGAAATAAGTTAACTGGGCTCACACTGAAAATTCTCAGCAGGACGTCGGAATGGTTTTTATTAAGTACTGTGTTCTGAGCTACTATTTATCAGTAAAACCGTGGTTATTCTATCTTCATCTTGTTTTTTATCATCATAAACTACCTTTTTATCTCAGGGTGTTAAAATGTAAAGTAGGTCTGATGCAATTTTAGCTGCATTAATGCATATATATTTCTGTGAACTGTGAAAATTCCATGTAATAATTAAAGGTATCATCAACACTTGTGTTTAGTGTGATAAAATATATACTGTTGTAATGACTGCTTGGTCACGAGTAGGTCCACTAATCTTCACAGGTAGTAAAGTAGCTAGAGCGCAATTCCGGGATCATGATGGTATAGGAGTATGCTATGAGGAGATGACTGATATACAATAAAACATTAAGTGGGTGGAACCTCGTGCTTGTATTACAATTATAGCATCATCTCAGTTTGTTTAAAAATCAGATAGCATAACAAGAAACTGTAAAAATCATGCAAAGTACTTTTTGTGCAGCAATTAGCAGTATTACTTTGTTAAATAGGAAGACTTTTCTGCAAAAATTTTTACACAGGTAAAAAGAGCATTCCATAAGTTGTTTTCCCATGTGATTTTAACAGTTACCTATTCAGAAGCGTCTGTGGTTAATTCGAAGTTGAACTTCCATTTAGAGGCCTTATGCAATTAATTGTTGGATATTTGCTAACAATAAAGAACTGAATGAGGCGTTGCCGCTGTCTTGTTTGTCATGTCATTACAATAAAATATCACTGTGTTTCTAATCAAATTTAGATATTGGATGAGGGTATATTCGTATAACTAGTAGATATGTATATTACAACAGAATTTTTATAGCATCAGAATGACGCATTAGCTGTTTATTACATTCTAGGTCTCAAATCATCCTTCACCTAATAAATAATAAATAAATAAATAAGCTAAGCTAAATCAGACAGAAGATAGTAAAATTAAAGTATCCATCTCCGGATGTAGCAAGTAGACTATTGCGTTAAGATTTGAAATGCAAAAGCATTTGAAATGTTTAATGTATTTTATTAAGTATGTATATTCTTATATTTACAGTGAACATTTATCATAATCATTTATAACTTCTCCTTTAGATAAGACCTTATCGCCTTAATTTGCATAAACTTGTATGAAATTTATTCAAACCATGATAAAGGTACAGTAAGTTCTTTGAAGAAATCCTCATGAGTATTTATAAAAATAATTTCTTTCAGCCAGGTGGAAAATGCACATTTTGTGGATCACTGTCATTGCAACTCCGTCAAGAGCTTAACAGTCGTGCTCACACATGATACGATAATCGTATCACCACCATTATTTGCTTGTGACGGTACCCGCAATGTAGTATTTTTCATCAACTCTTTCAGCCAGGTGGAAAATGCACATTTTGTGGATCACTGTCATTGCAACTCCGTCAAGAGCTTAACAGTCGTGCTCACACATGATACGATAATCGTATCACCACCATTATTTGCTTGTAACGTACCCGCAATGTAGTATTTTTCATCAACCTGAATACAACAGTAACAATTACGCCAACAACTGTTGTGGTGTGCTGCAATTTTTATTTAAGATAATGTTCGTAAATGATTGTTATTGTTGCAGGTATGTAATTTCCGGCAGAGACAACCCTATATCGTTTACACAGGGTTTTTTTTCTTACAATGAAAAGTACTTTGTAAATTGCTGTTAGCTCTGTTTCTGCCATTCCTTTATGTATTTCCATGTGTTTGTACCAAGATTGGAGTAGTAAAAAAACCACACCATAATCACAAATCTAAAACCTAATTCTTTCATTTTCTCTTAAAAGGAAGACTTGAGTGAGAACATGATACATACAATACAATGGCATGACAGATGCCACTGCGTTATACTATTAAAGACAATTACCAATGCTGATTCTTACTGCTTCTATAGTTATGAGGTATATTATATTATAAGCACCCACGCTAATGTACCTCTGGTATCCAACTGTGAATATACTCTGAAGATATCGACGTGTAGGAAGTACTTCTCGAATTTCTCATGCTTCCACTAACGAATAAGAGAAGAACGCTGCCCTACAATATCTAATTTCATGTCTTCCTCTGTATTATCGTTATAAGTCCGATGATGATAATAAGAGAATAATAGTTCTTAAAGGATGGTAATAAGAGGAAGTGCAATATATCCTAACTAGTAAAGCTTTCAAACGCATACAGCTTTGCTATTACCTACTGACGCATTTCGAACTGCCTCTGGTGTCAGCGTTTGTTTGTCGCCTTCGCTTTTTATCAACATTTACACAGCGACCACGGGTTGTCTTGTACGAGTAAATGTCACAGGATATTGTTAAGCAGTAGCTACCACAAATGAATGCACATCTAGCCATATACGGTCGCCAAAAGTTACTACGCGAATTCTGTATAATATTACAAATCATCCGCTCACTCCACCAGCTAATTATAAAAAGAGGTAACACTACGCAGCACAAAATAAAAGGAAAGTGGATACTCGCAATTACTCTCGGAGGGATTTGGATGAGCATAATATGTGTCTACAAAAAGTCCAGATGTGAAAACCCATATGCAACGGGGATGGTAAAAATAGATCAGATCGATCGAATCTCTAACAAAACTTTACTAAATTTCAGCACACACACACCTGCACCTCCAATATCTAAAAAAGCATTCCATAGTTGATCTAATTATAGATCCGTTATAGCTATTTAATAAATGATATTGTGTGATTTTATCCTGGTGATGTTTTTAATTCTGTTTATGCTTCTTCTGATTCGTTAAGTATAACAAATTGTTTGCAGAATTGTGTTAAGCAGATTTCCTATAACAAAACCATGCCGTATGAGCCTCTACTTCCATTTAGGTGCACATCCGTGTGCCATGTCAATTCAAAATGTAATTAGGTGCTCCAATTGCTTGGTTATTTCACAATGTGCAAAGATTCAGCGGGTTCTTCTGATGTTTGATACATACTAAGGTACATGCATACCTACAAACTATATTTAACCGGTAAGTAGCAGTAATCTAATCGATTATGGATATCGTTGAAACATTTTAATGACATATATTATGACATGTATCACAAAGGACTCAAATCATCGTTAAAATCCGTGATACCTACCACCACCGATTCCCAGTATGCTCATAAGGAAACTAATGCAATGGGTAATAAAGCTGTGCTAGAAATGATAACTTTTCGTATCGTACAACTTTGTAACAGTACGGTGCAAGGTGCTATATAAAACCACTAAGGATAAAGTTTATAGTAGACTTTACATGAATCATATTAGCAGAGCAGCATGTGTTACTCGCAGTAGGACAGGATTTTAATTAGATTAATTAATTACATTGCCAAAGTACCACCGTCAACTTTGAGACTATCTATAAGCTTAACAAAGACTTTAAGGTTGTCCCTTGCCATCGGTTCGACTGCCTGTCATTCTACCACACTTGAATGCCGTGTACAGACCCAAAATATAAAACCCGGTTTGAAAATTGGAAGCTTCTAATGTGTATTATAACATAACATACAGCATTCCAAAAGACTGGAGATCACCGACGACTTCACTTTTTGGTCTCTTATGCACGGTTTGTCTATTGAACGAGATTTTATCTTAATGCATTTTCCCTCCCGTCTGTGATATGACGCTCCGTCTTTTGTGTGTACTCTCCGGTGAGTTGCCCTTGTGTGAACACCATCAAATATTATGTTTAATGTAGCGGATGAAAAAGGGACTCTTGAGAGACCTTATGCCTCCTTCGAATAAGTGACTCGTCGATAATGGGAGTAGAGGTCGGAATAGGGTATTCACGTTATCTGTTTTTGTAGAAGCACCGCGGTATTATTATTGAACGCTTGAAGGCATAATGTACTTTATTTATATTGTGCTCTAAATATATGCCTTGTTACCGCAGAATGCTACGCACATACATTCATAATATAAAATATCGGAGGTATACTTTATTCTGCTGTGTGCGAAATAAATACCGTGTTCAAGTCACGATACGCTTTATTTCATGCTTTGACTTGGTCAAAGACGGAAACCACATTAAAAACGAGCATTGAGGGTGACTGAGCAAGCATATACATAGTCTTTTTATTGTGTCTTTTGAGGGAGTCGTATAAAATGTCATCATGAAATTTATTGGAAAAAGTGCTACTTTTCTGAGGAGGATGGTTAAATGAGCAGCAGTATTTTTGCGGCAACAGTTTTGCTATATGTATCTCATGAGCGTTGTAAAAGTGTTGGAGGGAAGAGGTTGTCAGCTTTCATTATATAACTTGGCTTTTTTACTGCCTCTATTTATGCGGACTATTGTCTCTTTGTCAGTTGTAAAACAGTCGGTGCATATTATATACACATGTGCGAAGTACATATACCTACTTGAAAACAATAATAAAAAACTGATACACTGCAGCGTGTTGGTGATTCTCTGGTCGCAATGCAGATACTAGTATTGCCACGTATATATAGCACCTATATAGTTTTTCTGCTGTTTGCCATGAATATTCCACTCGCAGAAAGTCATCACAAAAACTAAACTATTGTCAAATGAATTCCAAGTAAATTCCAAGCTGTGTGTGGTGTGCGTGTCATTTGGAGTTGCTTGTCAATTACAATGTTTATAATCACCACACGTTTTTTGTTGAACGTCAATAAGATGGAGATCGTCAAAGGGGAAAAATATTGACAAAACTGCAACAGAACCACAACAAATGCATAAATTTTCCTTTTCTACCAAACGCAAAAAGCCTCAATCGAAATTCTAAACTTCTTCTTATACATTATTACACTTTAACTACTTCGTTCGTTTTTAAGTACGATTTAACGTTTTACCTTAACTTTTTAGAGCTGTTTTATTTTACTACTCCTCGTTTAAGCACTCCTCAACCAAACCAGTTTCATGGACATAAAAAAATTAATTTACTTCATACTTTTAATGAACTCATTAAAATCACTACAATCCTTAAAAATGCGTATGTATATAGTATATAGGTAGGCATTTATGTGTGTAAAAACTAAAAATAAAAGTATCTTCCAGAACCTGAACTAAAACTATGTTCAATATTCTCTCTCATCTCTTTTACGTTTCTTCATGGGATTTTTATATTCAGATCTAGCTTTGATTTATTTTCCTGTGTACGCTGGAAATTTCAATATGAGTTAAAGAGTGATAGTGATGATATCGTAATTCCAGTCACATCGCTATTGTCTGAAAACCTGGGAACCATTAGTAGCATACATAAATTCTATTCTGTGATGTATTTTCAGCATCCCTCATAGCACAGCCCTCGGCTTCCACACTAATTTTTACAATTAGTAGGAGGAGAATACATGAAGATGATGAATACAAGCTAAGAATAATGAAGCTTTGGAGGAGATAGACCATGAAAAACAAAACAAACGCCTACGCAACATCTTCACTTCATTTGCTAATGGCAAATGGTAGTAGTGTCCTGCATGCATGGTTCACAATGAAGGAATCGTGTAGTAGCAGGAAATGAAAAAAATAGACGATGTACGAAAATGGGCTTTGGTAAAGCACATCAGTTTATAGGTACATCCAGTCTTTCTAGACACAAATCTCAAAATAGATTCATGACTGACTTTTGTTCAGCCAGAATAGATTTTACTGTTGAAAAGGCGCATTTTGTAGGTTATTTATGTTTAAAATGTATGAGTTATAGCTAGAATGAGTACAGAATTGCTAATATTAGTCTAGCAGATACGTACGTCTTCACACGGTATCTTCACAACAAAAGAGTAGCCAGAATTACATTTATCTACTCGTTTACCCATGTAAAGTATTTGATACGATAAGCAAATATTAAACCATTGTAAGAATGTCTGAAATATTATGAGATGGAATTGATTCGCTTCGGTAGGTTTCACTATCACTATCATCCTTTTAATTCGACTTGGGAGAAGTTATATCATTTCATATCTTTCTCATCATCTTGAGAAAATTATTTCTTTTTTTGTTTGTGGTTAACAAAGTTAAAAATGTATGTTACAAGGTATTATGAACTATGGAAAATTACGCAATAGTCTGAAATATATTTATCTATCCATGATCTACCCAATCTATCTCGATCTTTCTTGTGAATACCTGAATTGTTAAAATAAAATTGGCACTAAAGCTTTATACTTTATATGCCTGTGTAAAACAATTGTAGAGATACTGATAACGTACCTTGTGTTTATTTCTGCCGCATGTCAACTCATGTCAAAGACTCGTTTATCTAGTAGTACTAAACATTAGACATGGCATGCTATGTCTAATTTTTCTGGTTCGCTTCCCAAAACAATTGCTCCTGACCACCTTAAAAACCCAAACTCAGAACGTGCTACACATACCAAAATAAGTACTAGCATATTTTTAACGGTATCCAATGCAAAAGTAATATTTTCAAGATTATAATTTGCATTTAAAAGGGTGTATCTCATGCTGTTTTGCAATATAATTACTATAATGAAAGTGTTAATGATACTGCAAATTTTCATAATTAGGGCTACATGGATGACGTTCCGCATGGCACTTTAGTGACCACTGCAGCGGTTCAAAGCGCAACCTTGCAAAAAGATGCATCAAAGCAAAACAGCCACAGATCCCTACTTTTAGAGATACATGGGCGGACAGTAATGCACACTAAATGATAAAACACTACAGGCATTACTACACATTGCATTGCATGCTTTTTGCAAACCCGTGTTTATAAGTATAAAAAGCTTGACAAAGCTAGCTACTTCCGTTAAGTCACCTTTAAAAAGGAGTTGACTCAGAAGAGCTAAGACGCCTTGTAATTTGACAAGCTTTAAGGTGTCATTTGAAGGAAACGAGAATCGTTGTCTTGGCCGGTGCAATTAATTATAAGATAGTGGCATTTGCATTAGGTACCCCAAGGAATATCAATTGATACTTAAGTGCTTGTTATCATATAAAGAAGCTTTAACAAGACTTATGAGGATGTGATTTGAAATTTGAATGTTGAGATGTAAAACTGGTCACTGACTTCTCTGACAAAGTAGACGGTTGTGTAAAAGTGTCACATAGAGGAACTTGGATTTCTTGATATTTTATATAGAGCAAGTTTCCTCACTTAAATTAATTCCATCTTAGAAAATGTGTCCAGAATGTGTAAAAACTTTTCTAAAGAATTTTTTGATGTGTTTGACTTCTCTGACAAAGTAGACGGTTGTGTAAAAGTGTCACATAGAGGAACTTGGAATGCTTGATATTTTATATAGAGCAAATTTCCTCACTTAATTTAATTCCATCTTAGAAAATGTGTCCAGAATGTGTAAAAACTTTTCTAAAGAATTTTTTGATGTATTCTCAATCGTATATGTACTTGGCGTACCTGCTTCCCTAGGGCTAGCAAAAGTTTGTCTAAAGTGCAGACATCAGTTTCACCGATTTTTTACTGAGCTATATATGAATCTAAAAATAAATCTTGTTCTGACTCAAAAACTTTTAGCTTACCAGAATGTCATATTTAAGTTAAAGCTGTGTGTTAGATTTGGCTTCAATGAAGTTTGCTGTTGAAGTCCAAGAGATTTGCTTTTTGCCAAATGTGATATTGAAGATTTTGCACTTGAAGCAAAGTTTTAGAGGCTTTTCATTCATCAAATTTAGGCAGAAGGTCTCTTCATGGTATGTCAAACCGTACCAAAATAGGTTATTCCGGTTGTTAAAATCTTTCCAATAAGTCAAAGACCGTTGTCTCTCTGAATAAAATCTGGAATGCAGAGTGTCACGCACAACGGTGACGATCGCTTTGGTACGATTATAGCCACCACGGAATGAGATATCCAATTAGTATATTACAACATCACATACACCCCCAAAAGCTCTGTTAGTCTACAAAATGTTAATCATAACGATTTCTATGAATTATCCACTCCACAACGAATCCAGTTCCAACCAGCAGTAGAAACACTGTGTACAAACTTGGTTATGGAAATATGTGCATTAAGAGATGTTCATATGCATTCGTCCACTAAAGTTTTTAATTAACTCATATCTTGGAATACTTGTTGAGGCTGTCATTCAGCAGAGTTGATAAACGACACTGATTAACCAATAAAACTTTTTCATGCTACTCTCAGCTTGTTTATAACTTATCTGACATAAGTCAACACTCAGTTATGTATAAGATTAATAAAACTACGTAAAAATCACCGCTAGATGTTCTCCATAACAAAATATGTTCTGATCACTTACTTTAATTTGTATTAATTGATTACACAAATCTTGTCCATATACACGGCTTGCGTATGAAAAGCCTAAGAAAATCCTTGAACAGTGAAAACTGTCTAATTTGCAGAGAAGATGCAGTCTGCAAAAGCAACACAACCATGTGCCGTCGTGTCTCCTATTTAGGAATACTCATCCTTTCACCAGCAATAAAAAGATTGCTGCTTTGTTGATGGCAAAAACTTGACTAAGACGTGTTTTGAAACAGCTGAGGTCTCGACGAATGGTTGGTCGGTATTTGATCGGCAGACTGAGAGAGTCCTTGGTGTAATGCATGGATTTTATACGCTGGCAAAGAGAGAGAGTGAAAGAGTCAACACAAACTCTTCTGATAAATTGGAAAAGGGGGAAAGTATGCAACGTCAGCGAAAACACCGAGAAAAGGAATATACTCCAACATGGATAGGTATTCACGGTTCAGCGGGAGAAAGCACGCTGCTGCTCATGCATTTATAACAATACACTTTCTCTTTATAAATCCATCCAGCTCTATTTTTTGTTGTCTGCTGGTCTTATGCCTGTATTAAGTGCACAAGTCTCCTTGTTTTTTTTCTTCCGCTTCTTTTCACTCTATTTCAATCCCAATATAAATTTCCACACTTGAGTGGAGAGCACAATTCTTGGTTTTTTTGTTGAGCTTCTATTCTAGCTTTTCCAAACCAAGCTTTGTATATAAAAGCAAGGTCTCGTTGCTTTCCTTTCTTCAGAAAGCTTCCAAAATTCCAGTGTGCTATGCTAGGCGTCCTCACTCCACTTCACTGCATGGCGACTATATACCACTCACTCACTTCAAGTTCACTTGTTATTTATACCCCTTTTATGGTGTATTTATCATAATAATACATGCATGCTTGTCATGCCCTGCTATAACTATGTATTTAGTTCTGGAAGTACTGGATAAGTTTTTAGGGAAATCGTAACGAGATAGATGGAATGACGGAAAACGATAAGGAAAGAAATTAAGAGAGCTGCTGTGTATAAGTTTGTTATACTATGGCAAGCGTTACAATTTCATAAACTGTAACAATTTTCTGATACACAGAAAATCCGGCAAATGAGTAAAGGGTTTAAGCATTAGTTTATATTTTTTATTTTAGCTGCACTGCAGTCCGCATAAGACTAAATGGCCGCGACGGCGCGTTTACTAGGTACGTTTGCCAAGAGCAGCAGCTGAAAAGATACTGATGCGAAATCGCTAAAGGTCTCTTGTGGTACATCATATCATCCTTCCGAACCAAGCTTTACTGGTTTATCTTTATGTTGGCTTCGCTTAATGCAAACAATATACATAAGATGAATGAATGCAAGTTGGTCGCGAGACCATACGCATAGGTATATACCTATGTATGTACCTTACCTTGTATGATTATTGCACGTTAAGCTTACATTAAAAAGTTGTACAGGTATATCTATTCAACTTGTAATGTGTAGTTTATCATAAAAAACTGCACAAAACATGATTCTTTGTATCTTTGAGGTGATTATACACTGTCCGCTTGCAATGTACTGCTACTGCTTCTTTATAGGCTTGTTGTTATTTGTATTTGTTGTTGCTCTCTCTCTCTCTCTCTCCGATAATTTGCATACATGTAATTATAGATACGTATTCGAAATGACAGTAACACGGCTTATGCTTAGGATGTTGTTTACTTGTCTCAGTTTCAATATAAAAGCTTTCAAAGGCTACCAAAAGCTACTTGTTTCTTTTGCACTCTTTCAGGTTCCTCAGGAGTGTAAAAGATTCACAAAGTAATTAAGAGGATAGATATAAAAGAACAAGCATTCATATGCAAAAGCACGCACATACGTA
>JAHZNG010001530.1:0-27583 GCA_027744375.1 Orchesellides sinensis | reverse complement strand
TCCATACAAGGGTGACACGCATATATGCCTATATACACAAAATACAAGTCAATGCTTATAGATCAATACTATATGCAAACATACACACAGAATTAAGAATTTTGAGGGATACACACACTGCTTTTGTATGTCTATCATTTGGGTGCAAAGGAATGCAAGTGCGAGCACAAGGTAAAATACAGCTCGTCGCGGTCTACTGTATTTAGCTCGTCTCTCTCTCTCTCTCTGTAATCCATATTTACAACATCATCACATCACACAAAAAACTCTACTTTTGCATGCGTCTTATGCATATTCATTTCTTAACTTCACTTGAACTACATGTATTTTCTAGGTTACTCAATTGCATTCACACTTTACAGTAAAAATACATGCCTTTATAATATACACATAAACATGTTCTTGACATAAAGTATTTTTTGTACAGCATAAAGAGACCTACATCATGTAACAACACTTGCCGTGTATGAAAATTGCATAATTGCTGGCATTGGTAAACGCCTAAGTAAAACGAGACAGTTTCAATAATGGTAGAACTGAAACATAGAATTCATAGCACTTGAACTCTCAGAAAATGAATACAAATTAGGGTATACGCCATCTTATTTGAAGGTTGTGCTACATTGTGCACGTAACTTATTCAATATTTATAAATATATGATTAGGTACTACAAAACTTTTCTTCCCATTTTGTGTGTCAAACGAAAGAAGAATAAGAAGTTTATTTCAAGAACATAATTCAAAATACCTTGTACCTGGGAGGAGACATGCTTACAGGAGCACGTCTAAACTTGTAAATATTTAAGAGTTTTTGTAAGTTTCAATAATAAATTTGCCAGCTTGAAACGACTCAATTGTACATTCTGATTTTTTTTGTATTCTGCCTTTTCCAAAATAACTTGCATAAATTCGGAACGGGCAAGTTACATATAAACATGTAAAACAAAGTCAAAAATTATAAATTGCAATTGCTGTACTACACTGTAATCATTCTATCAAATTTAAGACTGTAACTTAAATTAATAGCAAAATTCGTCATCACAAGGAAGCCTTATAATCTATAACATAATATTGTTTTCTACAAGTTGCCACTTGAACAAGATATATAGCCCATCCATCATTCCACCCTGCACATTGTGTCAGGATAGGCCATATAATATATCATGCTTTTCTCGCACTCATTGGGCACATTACCCAAAACATGCCGTACTTAACATAACATAATCAGTGTCAACAAAATTTACCACAATGTGTACCCTAATTTACTTTAGAGAAGAAGTAATAACAACAATTTTCTCTATTACTACAAGAAATCTTTTGTTCAATCCTTATATGAAACAGTACACATGCAACAATGTGTAAAAGTTGTACTTTTGGACGCGTGAAAGTAACAATCTTCACATTAGGACAATAACAACAACTGCTCTATGTAAATTGTATGCAGAGCAAATATTTTCCACCCCTAATGGCAACAAATCATGACCTACACTGTGGTGTCCTAGAGTCTTGGGTTTACTTCAAGTTGTACCGAACACGTACGTACGACGCATGAAGATAAGGTACCCTTTATGTGTAATATGGAGGCATAATCTAAGTAGGTACATGCATGTACATAAGGTAAGTTACACCGCATGCTTGTGCTCACACACACTGATGATAATGATGAACTGGGGTCCCTGACTGCGTGTGCTTGCTGGAACCTAACCAGGACTGCCAAAACAACGGTGACAACTAAAACCTTTAAATTAACACAACACTGACCTATGCGAGCCCTTCTGACAAACAAGTGAGCAAAGAAACTAAGAAAAAAGGGTCGGCTATACCAGTAAAGCATCCAACCCCATAATTCTCCTCTTTTCAATTCTGGAACTAAATTGTAATGCTATGTAGTTCTTCTATTACTTCTTAATTTTCCAATGTACTGGAAAAAAACCTACGTGCCGACAATAGGAAAAGATGAAAACATGTACTTGAAAATATTTTGAGATTGTGGAAGCGTGATGAAATCTTTTGCTTTTTATTTTAAGCCCTAAATATTTTCATTTCGGAAATACTTGAATTAGTTCAGCCCTACCGTGGTCTCCTATCCTGAACTCTTGCTCTTGACAGTATTAAGGTTGCATCAAGTGTATGCATCAAGAGCAATTATGACA
Organism: Orchesellides sinensis; assembly: GCA_027744375.1. Classification (NCBI taxonomy): domain Eukaryota; kingdom Metazoa; phylum Arthropoda; class Collembola; order Entomobryomorpha; family Orchesellidae; genus Orchesellides; species Orchesellides sinensis. The sequence goes on along the minus strand of JAHZNG010001530.1, from coordinate 25,430 downwards.
TTTAACTTTTTAATCTCACGTATTAATTTGTGTTTTATATTGAAATCATTGCACAGTAATCGTATGTACCTTTACGTTAGAATTTTTCACGTACATATCTACATGAAAATGATACAGGAAGATCATAAGTACTAATATTGAATTGCATACAATTGTCATTGGTATCTAGGTTTTATGTTTTATGACTTGACGATCTCACAATTGATCCCATGATTTTAAATGCACCTTTTTCCTGTGAAGCAATAATCCTACACTTGAATGCATGATGCATGAACTGCTGAAAATGAACGACACATTCCCACCGCATTCCTTCAGATTTAGTTTGAGTCTTTGTTAATATTATATAACTAAATGGGTATCAGCAACAAAGGATTCTTTCAGTATTTTTTACAGTGAGGAAGTCTCCATTTAAAACATGTGTTTCTATTTTGTGATGAACAAATATATAAACTGGTGGATAGAAGACCAATATATTCAAGATATATATGTCTTCGCGCAGTGCTAAACCATTTTCAGCGGAAGAGGGGCAGAAAGATGAAACCCTTCAATTTTGTTGCTCAAAACTGGCTACTCTAATAAAAAACCTTCGGCAACCTTATGTAAGAATTGAAATGGTTGTGGATTGTGTGAAGCTCATGAAAACATTCAATATGACTTTGGATATCACATATACATACCTACATGGGACGCATCTTGAGGTTGAAATGATTTTTTTTGGGATTCAGTTTTTTCTTAGAAAGTATTTTTTATTGTACTTTTTGGTCCTATGCTTTAAAAATGAGATTCTGAAAGCTCCTTATCATCATTTGAACACATGAAGACAAAGAAACTTTTCGTAGAATATTTTTTACGTAAGCGACAGACAGTTTTCGATATGGCTCCAGTTAGTTCAGCCCTAAAATGTAAGTTTGCTTTGATCATAGTTCGTTTTCCGATTTCCATGTAAGTTAAGGTAGTAGGATACTATCGAAATAAATACATGACTGACAAATACTTTTCCATGATGCGATATGGGTCTGCCCAGAATCTCAATCATCTTAACCCTTTTTGTATATAGTTAATTCTCTGACAGAATCGTTATTACAACATGATAGGTAACTTGATTTAGCTACTACATAAAATAAATACTAATTCTTTTAACTCACTCATCAACAAAATTTTCAAGCCTAGATCGTCAATGGCAGTATTAAATTCCTCAAGCGTCTTCCTCGCAGTTAATTGGACAGTTAGTACTTAGTACAAAAAATAATTTAAAGATACATGCAACCCGAAAGTGTAAACTTTGCTTAAAAGTATTAGAGTATGTGTATCACCACGATATAGCATCATAAGCTGTTACGCAGTTTATAAATATTTTTTCACAAAAATTTTCCTTATTTTTTTGTTTATAATCTTGAATCCAAATAACCTATTAGCAAAAACGCACCTAACGCTTGGGACACTCTATATCATGCCACGATAATCATGTCGTAGTACAAAATATTTAAGGGTAACCTTCAGCTGTTTACTTGATTTCTATGCATGTATTTAGTTTCAGTCTCGTGGTAGCATTTTGTATGGAAAGAGAAGGCTGGTAAGTCATGCTAATCCATAAATGGTTAATTTTTTATTCATTCCAAAACCACCATCCAGAGAGAGAGAGCGAGACAGACAGAGATTGCTTTGCATTAAAAATAAATATGCTATCAAGTCGTTATATGATAACTGATGTTGAGGGTATGTGTATGCTAAGCAAGATCCATTACTACGTGTATCACAACAAAAGAGTGACAAGGGCAGTAGTGCAAGAGCACATCATCCAAAAGTAAGCTGCATGGATGAGGATATGATTATATTGTTGCCTATTTATTCCGCATTAGTCTGCGAATATCTGTACCCAAACAATACACTCTATCTAAATATTGCCAAGTTTGATTAAATTGATGTGCGTTATTAACTGAATCATTTCGTGTTTAAAAAACAATTCTTACAAAATCGCTTTTCATGAGTGTTATGCTCTACACAGAGAATAAGCAGAAGCAACAAGAAACAAAAATATTATGCAAAGCTTAACATTCACCATCATAGGCTTCATTTAGAAATCACTCTGCTCTGCAATGCACCCGTCATGAGTAAAAAGTACAACTGTCACGAAACCGCAATACAGATTTGGTCCCGCATCCACACTTTTCAATGCAAAAAAACCAACATAGAAAATATAAATCATAGAGAATCTATACTTGTTATTCCTATTCATCATACAATGATTTTTTTTGCAACAATCTGTGTGCTTTGTGTTTTCTCTCGAATGATTTTGCACTAAAGTGGTATGTTCCGTAGTAACTGATGAAGGTTAAAAGGTCTGCTCTACTCAGGTATGTATTACAGACTTTCAATTGTCCTTTCCAGAACCGTCAGCTTACACGAAACAGTTGGAAATGAGTTGGGTTGAGCTAATATTTAATAATAACAAAAATATAAAGTACTTTAGAGATACATATCTGTGATGGAGTGGTGATATGATTATTTTAGCATTTTATGCCTGCTGCCACTTGTATTGTCTGAACTTCATCGTCACAAAACTGCTCATACCATTAACTCATTTCTACATCTTCCCATGCTACAATCTACGGTCATCGTAACTCACAGACCTACAAAATTGTTTTGCACATAAACATAATCCTTCTTTTTTACGCATAATGTGATGAACGTGCGATGTTTGGTATGCTCGTATATTACACTTAACCAACCACCAGCTCTATTAGACGTAGTTTAGCTTTGTGTTTGTAGTTCATAAAGTATGCACATCTGTAATTAGGTTTAACCTCGAATACTTCAGAGAAAGATACGTTGTTGTTTTGCATTTGCTCTTCAGAGTGTTCATCATTAAAGATGTGATGTGACATGATGATGCTTAATGTTGACTTGCTCACAGTCATGTAACTGGGAAGTCCATATGCAAGAGCTGCATCAAGGAATTCAAGAGTACCAATATGCTTTAACTGTATTTCTAAAAACGAATGCAATTTAGCAGTAACTGCTGTTGTTTTTGAATTACTCGCCCAGTGATGTCAATAACAATTTTTAGACGACAACTTCATCGTATTATGCAAATTACAAGATGAATGGGAAAACCTAACATCCCAATTTACTACACACAGTGTTTGATTAACCGTAGTACAGGTTTACAGTTCTAAATTGCTAATTTTTAATAATCCAAATGCATACAAGAGTTCGAGAATTTGCTGGACAAATGCATGTTATGAAGATCGAGTAAAAATTGTCTGTCGCTAATCAGCTTTAGGAAGATGGACAACAGTAAAGAAGTATATTGGCATAAGAATGATTTTCTATACATACCTCTGGCAAAGTTGGTTTAACACCGCCTACCACATTCATGATTTAGCAATGGTCTTACTATCGTTTTCATGACACAAAATTTACTTCCTTATTTTGTTGAATTTAATATTTTAAAAGCTAGTGAATCAATCGCAACAAAACATAAATACTCCTTCACTTGTTTGCATATATTATTATAGACAAGTGTTATAATTTTGACCTTCGAATGTACGAATTAATGTCTATGAGTAGTCATAACTTCTTCACAAGGCAAGGTTTATGAACACATCTTGCAGCATACACAATATAATTTTATTAAAACGAAGACTCGTAAAAACTTACGTTGAAAATTGTAAATACTAATTACGTGAAATCTTTATCAACGAATAAGAACGTCTGATTCCCTTTTCCATTATTATTGCTTTACATTTTGCAATCGCCAGCAGACCCCCGAGGACAGTATGAGTGCATACCTACTTTTACGGCAGAGCATAAAAATCAACTCGTGTACATACCCACCTGCACGACCTCATTCAAAACCTTGCCACCATCATGAAAGAGTCCCATTACTAATCATAAACGAAATACGCAGAATTATAATAGTTTTAACCAGCCAAGAGTGGTTTATCGCGAAAAAATTCAAACGATTTTTTGTTACTTTGTCACCGATCATAAAGCCGTGACATGCCGTGGCATTGATGATGTGGATTTTTAATGCTTTGCAGCTCATCATCATCACCATCATCATTTTTGCTTTAAACAGAAGTAACATATTCGTAACAGGGTTATAGACAGGAGTAGTGGCAGTGACAGATTGAAAATGTATATGTATTCACTTTCAATTTTAGACGTCATTCTTGACAACGTACCACCACCGTAGGTGGTTAATTTTTCTTGTTAAAACAGGAGAACAGAGCTAGTCAAAGTGTGGGTAAGGATTATGCAACGCATTATTTGTCTGTTGAGTATGTACATAACTCAGGATAGACGCTTTGCTGTTCAGAAGTGATCAGCACAAAGCACAAATGACGATGATGACGAGTTTTTAAACAAATATTGTAGTGACATATTGTTGCAGTCAAAAACTGTGGCAATGTATTCGCTATTTTTCACTATACATTCCCGTTTAGAGCTTGTATCCGCATATTTCCCATATCATCCTGATTTGTAAATGAGCGTTACAAAATAAATCACATGTCTGCATAGATAATCTACTTAGTTGGTAGTTTCTGTGTCGACTTACTGTTTACATAGGTATTTGCTTTCTATCGTTCAATTGTTGTTGTTCAAGAGCAAATTCATAAGTTAAGAGATGTCAGCAATGATATGTTTACATTCGTGAAATATAAGCGAATTCGAGACGTTACTTTAGGCAATGCATAAAATATGTTGGCTCCTTCGTTCTTCTTGCTTGGAGAAGGAAGAATATTAAGATGATTTGGAGATTTCCAATATTTGAATTGTAGTACATTTCTTATGATAATAATATAAACAAGGGTTGAAAACAGGGATGTATGTACATATTCTATGACAAATTATATACTCTCTTTTATTGATCAGAGCCAATAAACAATTGATTAAAGCCAACTTCTTGTTTACGTTTACAAATATCAAATAATGCGCACTTCTATTAAAAATTATTAAAATAATTCCATTTAGGGTATAAAATTGAAAGGGGCAAAATAATGTTGACCATGGTGGTGATAGCTATTGATCCTACATGATTCCATCACATTAAGTATTTTTAGTTAAATCTTTATAACATTGGCGTGCCCAAAGCGTGCTGTTGTTATTACTGTTATTGTGAAAACCCAGACATTCGTATTAGTATCATGCTAACAGCAACACATTATTTTTCGCTGTAAAGAATCACACAATAATAATTATTGACAAAAGCATGTTTCAAAACATCTTTTGTTTATTTCGGGAGTGCCTTCTTATCATCGATTTTGAGTTCGACTGCCGACAAACCTCATGTATTGTTGTAATAAAATATTTTTGTAGGAGGAGTATATAATGATTAACATAGTTGAAGGTGGATGCGATAAACTCTTTCACAGCTCACATTACATGTAGATTCTAACCAGGAAGAGAGTATCTTGCAGCTATTTAGTAATTGGATACCAATTTTTATACAAGGACACTTAATAATGTAAAAGTTTGTTTATTGCCAATACTAAACGTTACTGAAAATGAACAATTTAAAACACTAATTCCAGTGCATACAAGTTTATTAATGGATTTTTTGTTACATGGTCGTCGGTATCATTATCGTTGCATGCTTCTCCATTTCCAGGATATACCGCCTGTCGCATTTTGTATCAACATTAGTTGCAAGTAATTCAAATGGGCAGAATGCTTTTAATTTAACATGAAAAGTTAACAAACAAGATGGAATAATTACCATTTGGTGATGCATAGTTTATATATTATCCTATATTATTCTGCATTTTAGATCTGACAGTTGTTTGATGAAAGCGAATTGGTTTTAATTTTCATCACTTAGACACATCTGGCGCTTGAAAGGTTTAGCTACCCACGAAGTGATGGATTTCATACTTCTTGGATTCAAGTGGAATGATGTGGTGATCTTAAAAAAACAATGCTGGTCATTAAACCGACCACATCATACAAACATACTACATCAACCGGATGATTACATGTAAAAAAGGAGGATGGACCTGGAAAGTGTGTTCAAGAAAACAAGCGAGCTCGCAGACGGACATAATATAAGGCAAGATTCATTCATTTCAACTCATCAGCTGCATTCTTCTCGACAGCCGTACCAAGCAGCTACATTGCATCTGCCATTATATGCTCAGTTTTTATATTGTTTATACGAGTGCAACGCACATTGCATTCTTCGCTCCTTTGATGGAGACACTGTTAACATGCCATGTGCCCTCAAGAGCATAAACCTTCTTCCATACAAAAGACCAACTTTCCGGTTTAACTATGTAAATGGATCCATAGATCTTTGGACCTTGCTCTCTACCTTCTTTTTCCAAATTTCTGTTCGCCTCTTCTGATTCTATGAGAGTTCATAGATTACAGGATGATAGCATTGCATGAAAGTAAGCATATCGTTTTAACAAGCAGGCACGATGTCGTCCCGATTTACTAAGCCATTGTACATTGCATTGGTAGTTTCAGAACTTACAATTTTATTCATGCGGGCAATCTAAAATATTATGTTGATCTCCAGTTTACTCCTTGCTACAGAGTATGACGTTGTTATTATCAATGAAAAGTCATCACATTGTTCACGCTGTTGTGTATACAGTCGTTCAAAAGTCAACAGGCTGTGTTTATAGGGTTATCCATTCGCATCTCTACCCAAAAGTAAAGAAGGTATTTTTATGTGTAGACAACACATAGCAAACTTCAAGCTGGAAAAAAAAGATTTGGAAGTTACAAATGCTAGAGGTACAGATTACGTCTGTCTTCCGCCCACCCACTTTACCCATTATTTCCTCTCTCAAAAAATTTGTGTGGCCATACGGATGTATGCATGTTGACTACATATGTGAGCAGCCGCATTGTGATATTTTATTCAGGTGGGAGATAAAGTGTGTGGGCAGATAAAATGGATTGGACGTACGTTGTGATGAATGCAACAAGGTGCAAAGAGCGGAAGTAAAATGTTTTCCAATGATACACATGGTAATACTGAATTGCGCCACAATATATCACGTCGGCATCAAACGAAATGTTAAATCCGACTACTGACTTTTTAACATTTATTTAGTCAAGCTGGATTAAGTAAATGTAGATACATGTAGCCATAAATATATTTCAATAAACTGATGTTAATTGATTTCCTACCTGTAAAAATGGATGCAACAGGCTAAAAATATCATCGGAACACTTTATATCTTAATCTTAATAAGATAATGTAGAAATGCAACGTATAGTTTTGTTCGATCGTTAAAAAGAAAACATCAGATTTGGCATTGGCTCTACATAAGTACATCCAATAATTTTTATTTCTTAATAAGTTTTCTAAACGCATGAAGCCTTCAGCAAATTATCTCAAATGCAATGTAATGGTTTGAAGTATAAAGCGAATTAAAAGATGTTCATTTAAGGAAAACATGCATTTCTTTCATAAGTCTTAAAAACAGCTCAACTTGTTTACCTACTCTTTAGACACTTATGTGATGCATTAAGTATCAAATCAACAGATTATTTCCACTTTATGAAAAAATAGACCCGCTTATACTTCTATTGTACATAATAAATCCTGAGCAGAGGATGAATTCTTGTGAAAATCGTATTTACGTAATAGTAATAATACTAAATGATTTATTTCGAATAAGGAAAAATTCCACCTATTATTTTAACTATCATTTCTCAAACTGTTTGACTGCTCCTATTACATTTGAGTATGTAGTTTTTGTGTAGCACAGTTCTTCTTCCTTGTACTCACTCCTCTAGTGATAGGCCACGTGCCAAGTAAAAGACTTACATGAGATTCCCGCTCCTTCCCCCTTCGGGCTTAATGCAAGAGAAAGAAGAACATAGCGACTACATATCAAAACAACTGCTCCAGTATTAAACATAAGACACTTTCAGCTTGCATCTCTAACACGCGCCCGTTATTTCCCCGTATTTACTGGAGATCGAAACTTAGAATACATGATGATGAATAGTGGTTTGTATAGTAAAGGATCTGGTACTGCTATGCAGTTGGACAGCACATGCTCGCCAGCACATCACATCCTAAATCTTTTCGGGCATTATTTCCTTGTCCCGTGCGTGTACTTGTACATCTGCTCTTCGTCATCGGAGACCGCATGAATATTACTACTAGAATCTTGTTTTTCTTTAAGCCACTACCAAAAATGAACATTTGATACTGAACCATTAAAATATTTCACAATAATTTTTTCCTTCAAAACAACACTTCATACATGGATTTTCTTGTGTGTAGGAAACTTGCACCATGATAATTTTTTCCTCGGGTTTTAGAAACAAGGATGTAAGCTTTGTTAATATCATACAGACCGTGACTTTCATAAAAAAATAAGAAAAATTAAGATCGCAACAAGATAATATATTTTAGCTTCTAGCATTAAGTGACCAATGGAACCTCGCCTTTTTCATTCATTACTTCTTAGCTATCAGATAAGGTCGTCGCTTCCGTCCTCAAGAAAAAAAGAAGCAAGTAGACAGATAGGAGAATGCTTCTCCTCCCTCTGCAAATTCCGTCAGTAATTTCAATTTGCTTTGAGTACATTCTTAGCATGAAAAAATGGCAAGCGTAAAAATAAAGACGCGATTTTGTCTACGTGTTTATAAAAATGCACAGTGACTCGTTCATTGTTATAAGGATAGAAAAAACGTAGCAAGGTGATGATGATAATACGATCAGATTACCTTTTATTTGCTATGGCTTCACCACTTTTGCCACCATATCATTGCCACATTATCTTCATTCCACCATCAAAGAGTCAACATTAGGCGGTGCAGTGCAAGGATAGCTAACAATGCAATAACATTTTTGCCGTAATTCAACAAATATGAAAAGACGAAAAAATCCTTTGGCTTCTGGACTTCGTGTCCAACACTGTTGCGTATTACAAAAACATACCATATACTATGAACATGTGTGTATAGTCCCCTACTTTATCGTCGCCGGATTCATTCGTCATTTACTCTTTAAGCGCAACTACAATACAGAGATTGACAGTAAAAAATATGTTTTAGGTAAACGCAAACATTACTAACCTTGACAAACCCAAGAGTAGGACCAAGGAGGATGTTTGCATGCTTGGCTGCGAAAGTAATGCAAGGTTTTTATATTTACGTACATTACTCGCCCATATTAAAAGTACTGACATTCTGTGACACATACTGATGTATTTGCATTTACCTTGATGACTTTTAGCTAACTAGCGAGGTATCATTACACACCGGCATCCCATCAGCATCTCCAATCTCCATCATTTTAACTTCACGATTCATGATGTTAGGTGATTGAGGAGGAAGACAGGGCGAAAATGTTATTTAGGAATCGTAATGAATTACAAATTAAAAGAAATGTACTTAAATACTTTATCTAATTTTCATATACACACACCAGATAGATGATCCATGCCACGCGTGTAATGTAATCTTCATAAATACATAAATAAATACGTTTTATCTACACGACCAAGAAAAATGCATACAGGTACACATTGTCTACCAAGTAAACATCGCATTATGCAGATTATAATTTGCATTTATGTATGTACATACTTTCCAACATAATTTTTCCTTGATTCCATTTTTGTCTATCGGTTCAACACTGTTGCTGGCAGTAGCTGTGGCGTGTCAATTTTTTACATGCATTTATGTATATATCATTGCACAATCCTGTTGAAAACTATTCTTTATTCTTTGCTTGCATTTTTTATGTATGATTGTCTGGCTGCTCTTCTCTTCAATGCCATGCATGTTTGATGTTGGAATACACGCATTCATAAAATTATCATGTATTTATTACAAAGAACTAGGTACATATATATATATCAACACCTACAACTTTTTTGCCACTGCTTCTCTGTTACGTGGTTCTGGTATGTTGTCCAGAGTATATACTGAAATTATTTGCATTCTTTATAATGAAATCATGACCATACTATGGATATTTTATATGAATGAGCACAAAAAGCGAGATAAGAGTCTAGCTGGATAAAAAAAGTTACGAAGACGGTCAGACATAATGCGCATCTCTGATATTGCAAAAAACGTCTTAGATTTCAATCTCTCGTTCGTATTGTTTTTTAGATGTTTTAAGTATTTTTTAAGACTTAAATCACAAGAATCATACATATCCCTTCTGGTACTTGTAGCGCTTCCTGTTGCTGCAATGGTTGGAAAAGCTTTTGAGAAAAGTAATAAATAAAGAGAGAGAGATGAGTGAAGGATTATTTTTATCCATTTTTGATCTAGTACTCTCACAATGCATAAAATAGAATACGTAATTTCCGTCGACAAAACTGAAATGAACATCAAACACGTACTACTAACTACTGATATGATTATTTCTAACGATGATGATGATGAGTTTAAAGGGTAGAAAAATAGATCATTTGGGAGAACGATGAGCTACCCAAGATGCACATGAAGCAGTGCATTACTCTTTTGCTACAAAAATGCTTTGTTACCTAATAAGAACAATATAACTGGTGAAGCAATCAGCTACATTTACGTATCATGGCATCAAATCAGTGTAAACGAAAGCGCTCATCTTTAATTTTTTTTTGTCTCGTATCCCTGGGTGTTGTTACATATATGTACCTGACAGATCATTTTTGTTAGCAAGAAGATCTTGGATGGGCTATGGGTCTTTCAAGGAAAAGTAAACTGAAGCAATGACTGTTTTATGGTTTGCTTCTCCTTTATAGTAAGATAATATTCAAACAGCAACCTCAAACTGTCTATAATGATAGAAATCCATGAACCATTTTTGTTTCGCTTAGCAAAAGTAAGAAAACATCCCATATTATTTGTCTTTCCTTCTCTATATAACCTTTAGCTGAATTGTTATACCGTGGGTCCAATATGAAATAGATGATAAAAGGTGAGTTCGTTCTAGTAATTCGTTTTAGAGGAGAGCAGTCAAAGCCTAATAAGTACATTATAAGCATAACCTACACATAATAATATTATGCTTGATTGTAAAGTATTTATGAAAAGTTGTCCTTTTTCTAACCCTCCATCTCCTTTGATGATTTTGTCTTAGAATCATGCTGATAATATGTTCTCAGGTGTGTCAAGCAATAAGGCTGGATGTACAAGTCTATATCCCTAATGTTTCTTTTTTACCTACCTGGATACAATGTATTTGGTAAGAGAATCTTATATTATTATAATATTATTACAACGACAACAAACCATGTAGCATTTCAAAAAAGCAGAAGAGTAAGCCTTATATATTTTTACATGTTTTCAAGTGGTTTACACATGAATCTTATATGAAAGTAGGAGATCTATATAATGGTACTGATTGTAAGTATGATACAAAAACTTTAAAAAAAAGTTTATCATATATGAAGGAATACCTACACATTAGTCAGGTTTATATTATATCACATTGCTCATCATTTTTTTTAAGTAGCAGCAACAACAGTAGAGATTATCTCGTTCTTTTGCTTTTGCTTACTTCAATAAGTGTTTGTTCATCCGTTCACTCGTTCATATACTCATTATATCATTACATGCTGATATAATGTTGTTGATGATGGTGGGGACGATGGGATGCTATACAGCTAAAAGGTACAAAAAAGTATTTTGCCCACAAAAGTTTAACTAACTCAAGTAAATCTACAAGAAGAGATTTTTGAAAAGAAAAAGAAAACCCGAGTGAGCAAAGGAAGGCAGAGAGAGCTGCTATAATTCTAACCCTCCTAGAGTGAACGTACTCTGCTATATATTCTTTACATGGACATTCTTCTTTTGCAGCTTGTACTGTGAATCATCATCATTATTATTACGTTAGAGAGTAACATGCTACTTCATGAGCGCCTTGTTTTTATACTACTTACTAATATATGTCCATAGGCATATTTATAAAGTGTACATCCAACATCCACACGTATGTATATAAGAATACGTACTTAGTCCCTATACTATGTTCCTCACCTCATCTTCGCTTTACACACATAAACACATTCGTCTGATTTGTCTGCTCACTTTACTTCTTTCATTCTTCTTTTTTCTCTCTTGGACAAGGCAGACATATAGAAACAAATTCAATTTAAATAAAATACGAAAGCTCCTTCAACTTTTCTTTGATAAAAGATGCATATTAGTCCTTCACGTTTATATATTATGCATAATATATGTGTTTCTTTAGTATAAACCACCAACCGTCTCGACCGACCGACCAAGACGATGTGAAGGAAAAGACAGGCAAGTTGGACAATACTCATATAAATAATATGTGTATACTTGCAGGCTGCTATTGCTATTATTTTGCTTGCTGGACTTGATGATACAACAGGGATGTTGCTTTTCCATTACATTTATACTACACAGCATTTTCTTCAAAATATGAGGAGACATATTATGCAGTATTTATACGGATTTGTGATAATAAAGGTTGTTGTAAGAAAGTTTGGGTTTTTCATTCCTTTTCTATCTCATTCTCTTAAACGTGGATACCGATCCATGGATATTGTTGTTGATGATGAGGCTAACGCTAAGAAGATATGTACTGGTCTAGTTGACTTGTGAGTGAGTGACGATCTTACTTGAACTGTGTAATGGCCACATGAGTTATAACCTAGCTAACTAACACATACATTTCACTAACAATATCTTGATGTGATGAGCTCGTTCGTGAGCCTCTGTGTGTGTGTATATTATGATTATGATTCTGGAGTTGGTTCTCTGTCAGGTATGCATAGCATGTAAAAGCATCCTTTTGCTTCCATTATTATATTCAAGTACATAGGTATTTCCTTTATATATTTGATCGGGATGGGATGCATTGTGCACGTGAAGCTTGCTTTGCTTGTCTGACTACCCGGTGTGGTGCCTACCGGCATGAAAATCTTCGCATAATTGTTGTAAGAACCACCGATCTAATAGAATCTAATATAAGTAGGGGAATACTTATTTGTGATACTGCCATAATACTAATTCCATAGTACATTTATGCTGGCATATCATCCAAGTAATCATCATCATCGTCACTCATGTCATATCATATACACATTTATATTATATTAGGATGGAACAGAATACATATTTTCACCTTTAACATTCAACAAAACATTTTTTTCTCATTTTTTTCAACTTGCTCCAAAGTTTTGTGGCATTCTTAAATGTATCTCTTTTCCCGATTATCTTTTTTGTATCATATGCATACTATGATGATATGCATATTATTATTTCTCGTTGAAAATGCCTTTGGTTACATTGGATAATCTACAATCTGCACAGTTTTAACAACTCTTCAAATCACTGGAGTCATTTCATTTGCCAAAGATGGAAATGAGCTAGACAGTGTTTTGGTTTGATGATAGTTGACCATCATTGAATGCAAGGTTGTCTTTGGCTAGTAGTAATTGTTTTGGAGCTAGAGGAGGAATAGCAACATCAACAGATATACATTAGCTGTTAATATTATGACAAAAATATACATGGACATTTCCCTTTAACTCAACTGCAATAACCGTCATCAATATCAGAGCAACTAAGAAATACATTATCTTTAAATGAGCACTGATAACTTTATGTTGACGCAACTGTAGTACATGGAATTTTTGCGTAGACGCCACTGCACTATCAAACAAACAAGTAGCCGCGTATAGAAATGCTTACGCAACACAGAGATCAATCGAAACTTCCAATATATTTTTGACTTCATAAAAAGAAGTTGCGGTTAATTCCACATGAACTTGTATTCATCAATCGTTTCATAATAAGGTATAGGCATATGGTGATCATAAGCAAGATTCAATCTTGTGTAAATGTAAGGTGGCAAGTGGCAACCATATACGAACATCCTTTTAACCCGTGCATATAATGACACTGTGCACCTCTCATAATATGACTGCATTACTATGCCCAAAGGTATTAGTATAAATTTGAAACGAACAAATCAAAGAATACCCCTTTACGCCCGTTTTCATTTAGTTCAAGCAGACAAAATTTTAGCTTTTAACCAGCAAGTTCCCCAATAGGTACACCACTCCTTAGCGTATGTAAGAAACGTAGTAGTAAACCTTTAAGGCAACAAAGTAATAATATAGCTTGGCTTGAGATAGATTTGTTCATGACTTTGTTGCATAGCTGAGCATCATGCATTTCTATCTTTCTCCAGTGCTGCACTGTTATATCTTTTTAAACTGAAGAATAAGAGATCTGCTCTGCCTTGTCTATAACTTCTATCAACGTTTAAAACATCTTTAAGTTGGAAGACTAATTTTTTATATTCTTTTCTACTTCTCTTTATTCCTCCAGCTTCAACCTTTTCATCCGTCTTTTTCTTATTATGCTGATTTCACACAGACATTTTCCATCACCAGCTTCTTTCTTAACTTTTATCCTTTTCATATGAACACTTAGGTGCGGAGAAGTATGTAAGTTACGCACGTCCTTATTCTCATTGTGTAAATGATTATAGAAGCTATTTATTTGATGGTGTAACAAAAAGCTAAGTAAGCAACGAGATTTAATCATTTTAAAGGATATTTTGCGGCTTCCAACAAGTTGATTTTGTTTGAATTTCAGTGTACTAGCGTGGCATCATCATGACCATTGCTTTTATGATGACGTCCATCCGTTTAACTATTCCTGAGATCATTGCTTTGCTTAGACACTAGCTTCAATTCGTTGCAGCGAACCGGTATTAGATTACGAGTACGTGTAAATAATGTACATATATTGTATTTGTATAATATGTATTCGTGATGATAAGTATGACGTGGTAAAACCAATGAATTCATAATCCCAGTGTGAGGCTCTTGGCTAATTCGCCTGTTTCTAACTTGCAAATGGTTATATCACTATGTAAAAAATCGATTGTCGATACTCTTCATGAATTCGTTCCCTCTTTTACGACTTGATTCATACTTCCAATATATAATATGTAATATTGGTAATTAGTACATATTAATTCAATTCTTCATATTGGTGAATTTTTATATTAAATGATTAATAAGCTAGGGGTTACATTCTCCAGTTTGTAACGTGAAATGCATATAGTACCTACATATTCATGCATTATTAAAAAGATATCAGGAAAAGGAGTTAAACCTGGAAAGCAATACATGCCTTTTACATAACATACGTAAGTTATGAATTATAAATTCATTTGTAAACGAGTAAAAGTCAAAACTGAGGAAAACTAGTAATGCTATAGTATTGATTGCGATGAAGCCTTGAACCAGACTATCTTTTGAGTATGTACATTATCTTATGATATAAATCTATATATTTTGCATGCTGTAGCTAACAAACGAAGATTCCAGTGATGAACAGAGATCACGTACATAACTTTTTTATCAAGCGCATAAAACTCGAGGGTGAGATATTATATACACACGTTACATACATATCGCAAAAGGAGAAAAAGAGGTTGATGGTGATCTTGATGATCAGGATTATGTTCTTTTTCTCTGAATGTTACATGTGCACCAAACAACACTTTTCATCTCAACAGGCCAAGAAATAATGCTAACTAAATTAGTTTAAATCATTTGCCTGTTGCGTCTACTTTACTTGTTTTTTTCTTGCTTTATACAGATAATAAAAATTAAATGAAGCAAAATCCACGCCTGCCTCTCTAAAGTGCATTGACAGAGGCTGCTTTTTAACCGACATGCTAGATAACAAACTTCTCGGGTAAAATACAAAAAATGCGCTCCATCTTTCTGCCGCTTTACTCATAGCTGGAACCTTGTAGTATGTAGGCGCATACACGAGACGTGATGTATTGAGATAAAGGAACATTTTGTGTAGCAAAAATTGGCTTCTGTCTAAAAAAACGACCTGACTGACTAAAAGTTGACGGCGATGATGGCGATACAGAAGAAAAGAGAGACGACGCATGAGATGATACGTAGTAGTAAAAAGATGAGAATGAGGATGTTGATATGATGAGTATGATGGGATCTGCCTGTTTGCAAATAGACGATGATCATGATAATGATGATGAGATGGTTAAAACATATTTATCCTTCTTATTCCTAGTTAGTTTGCAAAAAACTGCTTTAAACCTATCCATCTCTACCATATAAATACTGATAGTATTTGCTCTTAACACTGCTTGTACAAGGTAGTCCTGTTTTTTTTATATTCCCAATCCGACTACTTGGCGAGTGATCTCATTCCGGATTCTCAAAAAAATCTTTCTGGCATAGTAGAATAGATCTTTTTTCTTTAAAAACAACACATGTGGATATGCAAATTTGCCGTGATGTAAATAAGTCATATCATCGTCGCCTAATAAGTATCATGATTTTCCTTTGCCATTTGCAACTTTGAAGATATATGAGTTAATGCACAAGCCAGACTGCTTTTTTATTAGAAACTTCGCCTGTTTTTGAAGTTATACGGATATTTCTTGTATAATGTGTATATGCCGGTTGTTATTATAAATAGACAATTTCACCATGAAGGCGTTTATATCTTTTTTAAAGTAAAACCTAATATGGTTTCACTCACTCAATCCATCGCATCATGGTGTATGTATGTATACACATGACTTTATCTTGCCAGTGCAGTATCAACATAATAAACCTCTCGTGCTCCTCATCAGAATCCGACAGTTTTTGGTTTTTCTCTCGCTGTTAATATAACAAGTTATAACAACAAAACAGAAGACCCAATCAAACATTATGTATTTATGCTAGTTCCCTCGATTGTAAACATATCTTAAGATGTAAAATAGTAGGGAATATCTATTTTTGTCATTGAAAAATGTGTGCATCAAACTATTTTTCATCAAACCGGCTGCTATAAGAGCGTTTGCTTCTTGTACTCCCTCCTTCGAGAAAGAGTTCTTCAGACATGAACTCTATAAAGGGAAGAAAGAAATCAAGAAGTAAAAGTGTAAAGAATGTAACCAACAGTAATGATATCCGGTTGCGTTACCTCTTTATTTTACAAAACCCTCATACATGATCTCTCTCTCCCCACCTATACATTATAAATACGCTTGTGTATATAGTATACGGTGGAGCTAAAAAGAACGAAGAATAATACGAGGAAAAACGCAACAAACTAAGATGCTGTAGTATTCCATTGAGTAAGCTGCCAAAACTTGACTTTTCCTTGTCTCCGGTAAAAATACAAGCATATATTTCAACAAATAAAACATATGCACTCCTACTGACAACAGTTCTCTTTGCTCTTTCGGATTTTCAATCGTTTCCTGCAATCCTCAGCATTGCATTTCAAGATGACGGACTACGTTGTATGTTTACAAGGATGGATGCAATGCATGTCTTAAAATACACACATTATGTCTCACATGTGTACACATTCAACACACCTCACTATTATAATTATGGAAGGGAATCGTATTGGACATTTGCCTCGTGTTTCGTGGCTTGCATTTTTCACTATAAAATGAGAAATCATATTGAACCAAGAAACTTTATAGAGGAAAAGTATATGGTGGTGTATACAAAGTAAACATTTTTTAAACACTACTAAAGCATCCTATATCCAAATTAAGAATTCACACAGGAGGAGCCGATAATAATGCTATGTATGATTATGTGTGCAGCACAAGAACTGCGTCTGCATTTCTAATAAAGCCTCTTTTTACATTTTTTAAATTCACATCTTGTTAGAAATAGACTTTTGGAAGCTTGAGAAATGCAGTTGAAAACAATTTTGTTAGGTTCAGAAATAGACAAAAATGTGAAGCAAGTAGGGGAAACCTTTTTTCTCCCGACATAGTGAACTAAATGCGTACTTAATTCTTACAGTTTATGCATTAAGAATGCAAGCAACTAAATATTTTACATACATTAGGGATGTGGGAGGTATTGCATTAAAATGTTACAAAAAATCTTTTTTCTTTCCTTTGCACTACATTTTTACACTACACACATCAAGTCATTTTATTCATGCTTTAACAGTCTTGATGAAAATTTAAGCTTCCAGTCTGGCTTGACTGAGGAGACTAACTATATTCCTCAGACCTTTGACTTTTTGACAACAACTGAAACTTAAATATTGGTTTTTGCATGCAATTTCTAGTATATGATACAAAATGCAATGCTCTTAGTTATCATCTTCGCCACGAGCTATATTGTTTTTAGCTGTCAACTCAGAAACCTATTTCTAGATCTAGATGTTATGGATTTAACGACACGACGACATTAGCTCCTTCTACTTGTAAGTTGACAGATCCAACTTTTTATCATACAAAAATCAAGCTGATTTTATGATCTTCCATATCATCGAACCAAATAACCCTATCGCACAATTTTTGTTTTGTCATTTTCTTCAAACACTACCTAGCATCATAACTCGTTGACGACTTGATCTTCTAACAAAGTTGTGCTCTTGTAAATATATCGTATCATCAATACCAGCCTTATATAATTTATTCTTTATATATACCTAGTTACGATTTAAATGAACAATGAGCACAAGCCGATTCAACAATCAATGCAGATTATACGGGGTTAGTGCCGGAGTCGGTGGGGATCTATCTGAATTCTTTGTTTAAATTTTCTGCACATGTTAAAGTTTTCTTAAGAGTTCAGTATATCAATATAATTCTTATTGTGCGCATGTTTCTTGTTTATAGCCGACCTTGTTCACTGCCAATATTCTCTCATATAAATATTAGATAAAAACTAATACTTTGAAGGACTACATAGAAAGAACGAGCAATGAACGCTGGAAACCAGGGGTAAGCAGATGGATGATGTGTCGTTTTGTCTACGCTTAATAGCAATGTAATAAGCTCCAAAACAGCCGATGATTGCTGTTGTTAGATGCTAAACAACCGCGGCAGTAACTTCACCAGTAAGCAAAGAAGGAGTAGCAGGTAAAAAAAGCAGAAATAAAAGGATGGTGGTGGTGATGATAGAATTACTTTTTTTCTAGGTGCATGCCCTCCTCACCTACCCAAAGCTAAATAGGCATTTTCCCTAACATATCTCTCCCCTGATGGATTTTATACAAAAGGCTGACTTATTTTATAAAACAAAAAAACTGATGCGATGTGGATCTGTGATATGGCAAAGTGATGATATGCAATAATCCAACTGGCAAGAAAAAAAGGGATACACAACGAGTAAATTCCATCATCCCATCTATAAAAAAAAGTTGTAATCTGTTGTGTACATAATATGGATACACACAACATGATGCCGAGGTGGAATGGTTAGCTTACACAGTTGACATGCCATGCAATGATCCCATCATTATCATTACATATTTTGCATTTTCTTTTTTCCTCTCTCTCTGTGCATTTTCTAGCGACCGGTTAGCAACCGAAAGAAGACACGATACGATGACCGACCGGCATATGCAGCGGAGCAGAAGAGAAGAAGTATATGATAAGAGGGCTTTATATGTTTCATTTTCTCTGTGTGAAATGTATGAATGTATGTGCATTCAATTCGATCGTTGTTATTATGGTATAGTAGCTACGAAAGTAATCGTCTAATGTAAGCTTTTATATCATTTTAATACACACCAGCTACATAATGAATGCCTACTGCGAATTGTGGCAACACGAGTGCGATACCTTTTCCGATGAAAACTGGCAAAAAAAGGGTTTGATGAGAAGTCATAGAAAAATAAATGCAGTGGCTGCGTGATGTACATGTTTGCATGTTTGTTACTTTACTGGTCAGATTACTATATACACTTGAGCTATGATGATGATGTATATAATGTTTTGTTGTGTGCACACTGGGTTTTTATGCATGGTATTATTATCACGTCACATATAAAGAGAAAGAAGGAACAAGATCGAGCTTATTACGCTTAACATTTACAAGTAAAGCAGCAACCACATCATCACAAGAAATTGTTCGCATGATAAAAGTATGAAGAGTATTTTGCATATAAGTATAGGCGCACATTGTGTGTATATATCAAGTTTTATGCTTACATTATGAATGAAGCAGATTAGAAGATTGCATGGAATTTTGAGAACTTTACACTTTTGCAGTATGCTATCTGTTACTTTTTTATTTTTAAAGCGGATTTTTTACTTTTGCCTCCTGTACATGCATGTAGGTATCTGTCGGTGAATAAATATGCTAATGTTAGCCTAACATTATACTATATGCGATGTAACGAAGGAGCACAGCAGCAGGTAAGAGTCGAAAAGACAGACACAACAGACAGAAATATCTTGACTTTTTTACAAAACAACAACGAAGTGCCGTGCGGTGCTCACTTGGTTTTGCTGAAGACGTCGTAAAAGAAAGGATGAAATGGATTTTAGACGAATGCAGGGTAATGCATGCCTGCACCTATATGCAACGGTCTATAACTTGAGATGATGAGACTGTAAGTGACTTAAGTAATCCTGTCTGTGGTTTGTTTGAATTGATATCTGATATATTGTTCATATATACAGATATAGAGCCACTATAGGACCTAAGATTAGACTGATCAAGTATGCAATTTTCATCCGTTCCAACTTAATTTTTTGGTCTCTAACATTTGCTCTGTATTTACATTACCCAGCACGTATGCTTATCAACTCCAAATACGAGAATGTGAGAACGGCAGCAAATGTACTACTCGGTAGAAGCATGCATGGTGTTTAATCTGACATTTTAGTGTTTATTTAGCTTAACCGAATTGCATTTTGCACATTTTTCTGCGAATCCCTCCAGCTTAACTACAGCCATTTTGCGGAAAGGTTATAGCCGAGATTGACACATTATGTGTCAAATACTATAAGTATTTGTGTGAATGTACTATTAGTGTGTAACGGTTTTGAGAGAAAGTAAGAGTTCTGTTCTTGTAATTTAAATGATTGCAACCATGTCGTGGCTTAAATTTACAACCTTTTATGAAGTGATTAAAGATACTTAAGCAAATTTAATTGTCGTTTATGTTTCAAACGGAAAAATCATGATTTCACACTGTTACCGGTGAGTTCAAATATTTGCTTTTAAGCATGTACGATAATAGTATATGACTCTCAACTTGAAGTTATTACCTTTCCACTTGCATGTGAGCAATGATGCGTTTCTCTAGCTATGTTAAGGGAGGTGAGTCAGTAGGAGTAGTAGCGCTACGAGTACTCGGATATATGAAAATATGCTTTGTACGTCTTTTATATGCTTCAACACTCACTTCAAGTTATTTCATGCGTCATAAAACGATAAGCAAGTGTGAAACGGCCGTTGAGTGTGGGATTTGTCCATACAAACAGAAATGAATGACTCGAAGCTCCCTAAGCCCTGGTTTCATTCCAGTTAAAAGTACAATTTAAAGTTGATATATAGATAAGTGTATAGGATGCTGGTATGTAAGTAACTCTAGGTCAGTCATAAATGTTAGTGAGGAGACCAACTGAATGCAATACTATATGTACTAACAGTGGCTTGACTGTTCGGAAACACCTCAATAATGCATGCGTTTGTAAAGTATTGGTAATTTATTAGGCAGTATAAAAGTTTTGATGACAGAATATACAAAGTGCTCACATTCATACAAGCATAAAGGGGATTATGTTGTAATATTTGATCACATTTGAAGGACACATATACCTAAAATTGTTATACACAAAAAGCGAGTTCGTGCTTGCTGTTTGCACTACACAAGCATTGTTAAGAAGGTTAATTTACGACTAATCCGTCATACTATTCCAGTGTCTTTGTCGCGCAGACATCAAAATGCTTTCAGATTTGACTACAAATCGCAGTATGTGTATACCAATATACCCAATCTACCAGAGCAAATCATAGAAAGTTTTTGAGATCCTAATCATCAAAACATGCATACAAAAAGTCATACATACCAAAAAAAGCAAAACTGTCTAATTCAATATGAAATTACAGATGAAGTAGTCATCAAGAATCTCCTCTTGAGATACGTACTTCCTTGAAGTCATAATCATCAGTCGCCACCAGCATTTACAAGCGCTAGAAAACAACAAAAAATAGCGTGCATACATGCACAATATGCATGTTCAACAAAGCATGGCATCACACACCACGACGATGATGATGTGAAGTGATAAAATGATGATTTCATTGGTGCTTGCTTGTTTGGCAAAAATGCACCGTTTACTAACCCGAAAATTGACAAGAGAGATGAAACGGTACATCGTTGTATCAACTGTGTAGCAGAAGTAGTAGTCTTTAAAAAACTCTATTGTATCTATATCATTGTATATATGTACAAAGAGAGAGGTTAAATACTGTTGACGACGATACTTTAAAGAGTACAAACTATAGATAATTCCCTATGTCAAATTGAAACACGAATATAACCCACCAGAGTCACAAAAGTAAAGCCCTGTGAACGTCCTTTATGTACATATATAAACTAATGCGGTACGAACCAGACGTTAAACAATAGGATGTGTTTGCAACGAGAAGCTGATGATGATCATCATGATGATGCTTACTGCTCCTTTCTTCATACCGTTGTCTTGTTGCATTCATTCTGTTTTTCAAGATGTTTCTTAACAGCTTGGTATCGCTCGCTCGTGCAGTAGTAGTTCAAGTAACAACAACAATAAAAGCACACAGATTTTCAGCGTCTCAGTCAGCTAGCTCTCATTTGCATAGAGCGTGAGCAAGTACCAAGAAGATTTTGGGTACAGTGATGAGATGTTATGATGATACTGTGTACAGCGAGCAGTATAAACTCAACAAGACAAATATATAATATGACTGTAATGCACATATTAGCTCATTATCTATGTATTTACTATTTCAACGTTCAATCTTTTGGGTTATGTGGAGTGTTCATATTGCATCCTGTTTCAGTAGAAGGACAAATTTCGGTTCATTTAAGTTCATAAGCCACACAGATATTGTCGGTGTTGAGCTTCATGTAGCTGATTCAAAACCCAAAAGATAATCTTGAATTGTAAGAAATACATAGGTACGCCAAGTTTACGCCGAGAAAAAAATGAAACATCTGACAAGATAGTGTTTCTACTTACATTTATGAATTCTTTCGAAGACTTAGTACCGGTACGTTATATCATGCGTAATATCCTTCTCGGAATTATGCATAAGGAAAGTAGGTATAGTAGATATTGCAAAGTGGACGAGAAGGGTTTTTGCTCGCCTGGTACATTGTCCTTGATAAAAATTCATGCAGTAACGTTCGCCTGTAGTTTTTCATCGGGACTATTATTGTGATTATTATTGCCGATATTTATACTGTTACTTTTTCAAAGCATACAGATATAACCTGGGTATGTATTATTATTATTAGTTTACTACTACTCGTCTTTCGTATGCTACATTTTTCATATCGTCACGATCTTGCGTAATACCTGCTTGTTGCACTTTTACAGAAACACATAATTTCATGTAGTAGTCACCACTTCGGGTAGTTTTTTAAAGCTTTGTCAAAAAATATGTACTTGTTCACAACTTTTGGGTGCTTACATTTAGAAAAATGGACTAAAAAGGATCAAGAGGTACGAAAATAATGTACACATGCGATTTTTATGCATGTCTTGTAACGTGAATACACATTTTACTTCCTGGTATTCCTCTCTTAAATAGCCCTTTTAGAGAACGCAAACATTCTAGTATATCCATACTAATAGCGTTGTGGCTCTTGTGGTTAAAATCTTTTTGTGTTCTTTATACTATTGTTGTTGATGCTGAAGGCGAATGATGTAATGATTAGAACTGAAGTCATATTTTTGTAAATTCTGCATGCTATGCTACTTCTGTTTCTCGAAAAATCCGTGGAGGATGTGATACGAGCAAGAAGGAGTTCATAGAAGGCGATGATGAGGCAAATGACATGGATGAATACAACTCTAAACTATTCTTTCAATTATTACGTAAACCCTATATCATGATTCAGTTTTTTACTATTTGCTTCCTGAACTTTCTGATGTTTGGTCCATGAAATGAAGATGTCGCAATGCTTATATAGTTTCATTTTATCTTCGCGAAGGTATCCTCATTTTATGCTGGGACAACAGAACGACAACCCAGGTCCGCCATTATTGGACACTAAAGTATATTATAGGCCCACATGCTAAAACTAAATATATAAATATATGTACATATGTATACGTTCATGTATGGTGCTCATCTTTCATCTGCCATCCATTAGTCAAATATTCATTTTTCTGCTTTATTACAATCCATATTCGTATTTGTGTAGTACATTTTAATACGCATCAATCTTTCTGCCTTCTCATGTTAGGGATACTCATACCAAAAATCCGTCGAAACCAACATTGATCTGTCTGTATGGTTCATTGTTGATATCGATGATGATGGGATACAAAATCTGAAGCAGAACATCATGTTTGTATAAACGTTTCTCATGAAAAAATATTAGATATTATTATTGACATAGATGAGATGTTCCCATGAAGCTCCCAAGTTGCATCATGTCCCTTTCCTCGTCTGTTTCGTGACTGCGACCCTAAACAATGTCAACTTCGAATCCATTGTTCCCTCTTCATCCCGATTTTCCTACCCCTACTTTTCCCTATTCTTCGGTGTACATGTGTGTATATTATGCTTAAAACTCAGAATATGAGACTGACGATGATGATGAAAAATAAAAATTCATCGGGCCCAAAACACGATGTGAAGAACAAAAAATCAACTTGCTTCCTCGCTTATAGTGAGCATGTTCCTAAAATATTGGGTAGTTATATGTAGTAGTTGTTAACTGCATGGTCAGGGTTTCACAGGAAAGCGAAGTGGCTTTATAAAAGCAGCAGCGCCACGTGATCGTTGTTCCCTAATTTCACCCGGTCTGGCCTGTCATTTTTACCAGGGTGACTCCAGCAAATCTACACTTTAGCCATTGGGTAGCAGCATGACAAGAAGGGAGAACCCTTTCCGTTTAATGTATGCATACATGTGGAACCCCCATTTATCTAACCCTTAAACACGTCCTTTCACATTACATTTCTTCCTTTAATACTTTGTTATGTCACAGGTACATATATTTTATCCACTTTTCACTCTTCTCACTCTGTTTCATCAAAAAATTATGCTTCACAACTTTAAAATATAATATTGATCCTTTGCATTGCACATAGACTAAGCATGCTGCGCCTCCGCCACACAGCTCAGCAGTAGGCCATCTACCAAACATGTCTGAATCGTCATATCTAATAATAATAAAAAATAATAATAATAACCTCTTTTTGGAACCTGTAACTTACCCCTTCAAAATGGGAAACTAAAATTTCCCTCTTATCGGCCTATTACTCATTTCTAAAGTGTTATACAAATGTATGTATATACAATATACAACACGTAGTTGTATGTTACTGGAAATTACTTTTTGTAAAGAGGGACCCATCATCATCATATGAATAGTCATAATGGACAAGTATGCATTACGTTAATGGCCGTGGTGACTGGTGAGTGAGAATAAAAAAATTAGTATTAGAAAGCTGATGCATGTATACATGCATCTAACCCCTTCACTTATTTCCTTTTTTAACTCTTTTTGTC
>JAHZNG010001529.1:0-25927 GCA_027744375.1 Orchesellides sinensis | reverse complement strand
AGAATGCCGACTTTGGAACACTATCACAATCAAATCCAGCTCACAGTTTATGCTCGTCACTTAAGCATGTTCACTAATTAATTTTTTGACACAATATTATTGAAAGCTCTGCCAAATATGCGGCATATACGATAAAGTGTATACTGTATACCACCACGTGAAATACACTACTATCACGACATCACAACTGTCAACGGAAATCCTTGTCCATATCAGACAAACCAGCATACAAAGTGTACACCTTGGGCGAAAACGGAAGGAACAGATTTTATGTAAACCAAAGCATTAACACTATGGCAGGATTGAATGGAATGGCATAAAACTTTCTTTGAGTTCCAAAAATGTACAAAATTATTGTAAAAATTAATTATGAGCAATATAACTTGTTTCACAGTTACTATTATTACACGAATTCTACTTTGATGATGGAATGAAGACACTTTCACTTACAACATAAGATAACATTCATTTCACTTTGCCATACGGGACTGTCAAAAAGTCCTGATCATCGTCCAACTTTTTTTTTCACACCAGTTCTCTGCAAACTCTCCAGCCAAAGACTCGACATGGATTGTTAACCCGTCTCCACCTGCATTTTTTCCGCAGTAGGACCGTATTGTAAAAAATCTGCACAACACCAGTCAAAACACAGAAAGCCTGAACCGCACGTCGAAATAAATGAGATACGGGATAAAATGGTCCAGTTTGGACACAGATAACTCATTCATGTTATATCATGATACTGTCCTATAAAGTCGGGAAAGACACGACTAAACTACTGACTCTGCGGCTGCCTATTTGTACTGGCTTTTTTGCAAGTGACCTTATAATGGTTTGATACAAATAATATAAGATTGCATTACAATTGTGTATAGCACACGGGAAAGTAGTACGAAGAGTAAAGATTAGCACTTTTGTGATATCGCTGGAGATTGAGTAGAGTAAGACACACATTGTGTATATGTGTGGGTGCTAATGCTTACAAATATAATATAATATTACATGGATCAGTTCGAAAAGTCAGTTTGGAAAGGATCAAAAAGTACAATACCCGATGTAAGAAAAAATACCACGGATGGATCTAGTATTGAGTAGAGCTTTGTAATGAATAAAGCACAGCATGAGCCTTGTCTTGAAACATTTAGTTTGCCAGAGTGGGTTCATCTTCGACTATGCTTTTTTATCGCCAGGAGTACACATACTCATACACGCTTGCGCCCCCATCCCGAGTTCCACCGGTTCGGTGTTTTCTTAAGAATGTTACGTTTTCCTCCAGCTAAAATCATGTAAGTAAAAGTCGCAGGAAACAAGCGTGGCATTGCATGCTCATAAGTATGGAGTAAGGCTGCACGAGACTTGTTTCCCTGTTTTGTATGCATTGCATGCGGTTGGTGAGTAGGGAAAATAAAATCCTTTCACAGAGGAGCAAGTGGAAAATCATGCATGTCTCCTCAAATGTGGGTATTACCTGACTGACTCATTCTTCTTTGTAGGCATTTGTAAGAACATGGGTAGCTCATGGTTGTACTTTTGTGACATTTGTCTGTCTCTGTCTGTCACAAGGAAACGCGTTGACTGTATTTGAATTTGGTATACGGATAATGCTATGGTAATGTAATGGAGACGAGCCAAATGCACATTAGCCAACATACTAATTTTAATAACGATGCTGAGCTTTTAATTTTTTTGTGAATTTTGTCATTCATTCTTTTTCATTTCATTTTGCATTTCAAGCCGCAGCCTTTTCATTCTTTTTCTCTTATCCTATACAAACAACGTAGATACAACCTGGAGAGATGTTTATAAGTTGCTTCTATCAAGTCTCCCCCTTCATACTTATGAAATTGTTCCCAATGAAAAACCATTTGCCTTTCTTGGGTTGATCCTAACCGGACTGCAGAATACATATTTCTTGGGATTCATATGCAAAGCATCGGTCTGTAAACCGTTTCTCTTCCCTATTTTATCGTTCATACTCCGGTGCAGTTGAGTTGAATAACTCCCAATACGTCGGCAAAGAATGCAATATTATGTTTAGTTTCTAGACATTCCGGCAGCCAGAGTTAAGTGTGCCCATGTGTTGTACAAACCTACATAAATGCATGGGTATGTATTATCTCAACAAGGGGAAGGGGATATTTTGATTCAGAAGATTATACAAAAGTTTTAGGATTTCTTTACGTTTTGTTGTGGAATGAAACGCCTTTAAACTTGAGCATTTTGTACAAGAGGTTGTGATCCTCTCATACTTTTTTTACATGGATCCTATTACTACTTAGTACTTTGCTGGAAATACACATATAAAGCTCTGTACAAGTAATCAAAATGCACTTAACTTCAATACTTAATTTTAAGACCTGGCTGGCATGCTTAATTTATGATGTTAAAACCAACTAATAGATTAAGATTGAACAGAATCAATTACAAATTTTATTAAATTTACTCAATTGTCAAATAATTTTCTTCCATGCCATGCACTATAAATCAACGTTGTCTCATAATTACAATTATGTTTCATGGGTCTCTAACTATTTGTATAACTAAAGAAAGGATGTTGAAGGTAACAGTAGCATACGTAGCTCTTCTGACTTTCATGCAATGCGATACGTATGTAGAAGAAAGACACGCTTTAGCTCATAAATTAACAATTCGAATATTGACGATTTTTCTTGAATCCCGATTTCGTTTACACATTTTAGATATGAAAACATAATGAACCGCTGAGAATGTTTTGTTGCATTATGTTCTGGCTCGGGAAAAGTACATTTTTCTTACACCTATCTTTGCGACTGGAATAGATTAGAAACTCTGAGTTGCGATTAAGCGATTTTCCAAATATGTTTAACCGCTTCCTGTTCCATTTCCACTACTGCCACTCCCAACACATCCACTCCAAGTAAGACCTCCGCATGACAAGGAAACCACGATATAGATCACAAGCTGGAAAAGTAAATAGCAAAATTAAGGTTAAAATCTTTGTTAAATTTACATAGATACAAACACATAACCTAATAGCGAGAAACAAGTTTCCGTTTCCACTACTGCCACTCCCAACACATCCACTCCAAGTAAGACCTCCGCATGACAAGGAAACCACGATATAGATCACAAGCTGGAAAAGGAAATAGCAAAATTAAGGTTAAAATCTTTGTTAAATTTACATAGATACAAACACATACACCTAATAGAGAGAAACAAGTACAGCAATAGCAATGCTTTTACTTACTATGGCAACAAGAGCAGAAATCACGTAACATTTTACATTTCTCCAGTACATACTTCTCGCAATATTTGTACTAGCCTTTTGAAATGAAACTGACTAAAAACAAAAATATAGAATCATCAGCTCTCGAAGCCAACCAATCGATCATATTTAAGCTTTTAACTTTTTATGTATAGTACCGCTGCACTGAGATTATCAGCTTTGTTAACGAGAAGTTCCAGTCGTTCTCCTCTAGACGTAATGTTATCTGAAATATGCATCCAATTAAATTAGCAATGATTAATTTCTTCCATCCTTACGCAGTAATGTAAATACAGAAATCCACAAAACTACCTTACCAATATTTTTCACCATAATGTCCTTTAGTTCGTCAAGTTGTCCTTCCACTTTAGAAATTGAATCTAAGTCCCGAGATTCTGAGAAACGTTTCTAAAAAGTTAGCCACACATTATGTATATCTACTATTTCAAAATTCTGATCACACCTCTTTTTCACAACTACAACCACTTTCTCTTGTAACCTACCATTTGGGTAGCCAAA
Organism: Orchesellides sinensis; assembly: GCA_027744375.1. Classification (NCBI taxonomy): domain Eukaryota; kingdom Metazoa; phylum Arthropoda; class Collembola; order Entomobryomorpha; family Orchesellidae; genus Orchesellides; species Orchesellides sinensis. The sequence continues at coordinate 22,164 of JAHZNG010001529.1, read as the reverse complement.
AGTGGTGAAAAGTCTGAGTTCATCGCATATGGAAGTGCATCCCTAATCCTCGTCGCTCCATAAGTTTTCTCAAACCGTGTTTTAATATCCGCAAGGTAAAGAAATGCTCTCGCCCTTTCAAAATCCTACCAAGAAAAAATAACCAGTGTAACAAACCAAACTCCTCCTCCATACACCCATAACAAAACACATTATTCCAACAATTAAACCAACTTACATCATCCGTGATACACAAATACACCACATTATTCTCCTTCACATAATGAAACAAATAGCTCATGTGAGAATACGTGAGCTTGGTATTTTCAGCCGGGATTTTCGCCAGTATTTGCTCCGTCACCTCTGCGAAGTTGCCCACACATGTTGCAAACTTTGCAAGGATCGTCGTCCCATGAGCAATCACAGTGAATAAGATCGGCATCCTGACTTCCTTCTTAAACCCCCCCTCAAACGTTACAAAGTTCACTATTTAACCTACAAAAATTCCATACAACAACAAAAAATTCTCACAATTAGTTAGTTAAAAAATTTCTATCATCTATCCATTTTCAATACCAACTCCACAAGCTCTTTGGTCAACCTTATCTGTTCCAATTCTAACCTTACCTTAACCCCAAATTGACCACCAACTAACTACAATATAATTAACACCCTTAAAAATTAAGAAATTAAAAAAAATACTCACCCAATTAAAAATATTCTTTCAGCCCTCCTCAAAACTTTGCTCTTTACTTGTTCACCAGACAACAGGCCTATGCTTTTTACACATAAAAAACTTTCACAATCAATACAAACTCAACTTATCAGCTGATCTATTACTGTGATACGATCTCATTAAATCTCTCTCAAATAAATAAATTAACACACAGACTCTCTTTGCAACTATTTAATTTAATTCCCTACCTTCTTTCTTCACAGAATACAACAGATGTTAATAGTTTGTGTACGTCCTCCTCACAGGCTAACTTACTAACTACGTTTCACACACAGTCTGAGCAGTGCACATAGTTAACACATGCTAGAATACACTCCACCACAATGTTTATATTTAAATAGGAGGTAGGAGTATTTCGTTGTTGCATATTTGCATAATATATATATATAGCATGTCATCACGTCTCTCTCTTTTGTTGGTAAGCAAAAAAAAACATAAGGCGAGAGCAGATGTTGATGCTGCTGAATGGACGAATAAGCTAGAAGCTCAATGAAGCGTAGCAGAGTTGTGTAACGTGGGTAGGATAGGGACAACATAGGAGCGAGCGCATACTCTCTCACGTTGTATGACACATGCCTGTGTGCTAATGAATCAGCTGGGTGCTCACTATGTATGTAGGTTTCTATGGTAAATCAGGCTATTATTATTTTGCAAGCAAGTTTTTTATATGGAAAAATAAACGTCTATGATTCGGCTGGAAATATAAATCACCGCTAATTTTTTTAAAGATTCTTCTGGATATTTTAGTTGTTAGTGTGAAAAGGGTAGACGGCAAGGGAACAGTTGTTCTATTTAAAAAATTAAAAAGTGAAAGGATTAAATTAATTAATAGAGTGGAACCCAAAGGTCAAAGTTACAAGTCAGTAGTAAGATGATGTTATGAGCGAGCTTCCGTAAAGGCTGATAATTGGTAAGTGTGAAGTTAATTATTATTATTGTAAGATGTAAGATTGAAAGGGTTGTGTGAGTGTGAATATTAATTTTGGTGGTGTTTGACAGGTGCTGGAAGGAGTAAGTTATACGAAGTACGAAGACCAAAGTTGGGAAAACTGGAATATTTAAGGTGTATTGGAAGTTATTTTGACTGTGAAGAAAAAGACAACAGGAGACAATAATGGAGTCGGAATCAAATGCCCCACCGAAAGCTCCCCCAAGGCGAAGAGGTGGAGAAGAGAGGCAACAACCTAGCGAGTCAGCGAGTTCCAGTGTGAGTGCAACAACAACTATGGATGGGTCAGATCACCCGGCGTTACGAGCGCAGGAGTTCCATCGATTAAATCGGTCTGCTATAGAAATTACTGCGGAGGCGCAGATTGCTGATCAGGAGGACAGGAAGGAGGATGCGTTCAAGGCGTACAGTAGAGCGTTGAAGTTTATCGACGACGCTGTGATTTTGGCACATCAGGGTGGATTCTCGGAGTCTGATGTGAACACCATTGATGAGCTGACGTACAAGTTGAGAATCACAAGAAAGCAGATTCTTGAGAGGGTGAGTGATCTGCAGACTGCCACATCTCCACAGGAGTCGGATTCGTACTTGTTGGGGCCTAGCAGCACCTCGTCACTTGTATCTGGGAACTTGAATAGTCCGTCGTATTCGTCGCTGCCTGCTAATCCTTTGCCGTCCTATGAGGACATTGTGAGAGGTTATAATGAGAATGGGGGTGGGAGCAGTAGGCAAACTGGGGTCAACTACAGGGATTTAGTGTCTGCCTTGGATGATATTGCTGCTGAGCAAGCTAACATGTCAAACCCACTGCCATTAAACGCACACGAGGTTTACAGTATCCAGCAAAATGTTCAGATTTATTACATCAGTGAAGATGATAATGTGTCTGCTCCATCCTACCCGTCGTTTTTGAGGATTGTGGTGACGGAACCAGGTATTTAGTGTTGGTAAAGATAAAGATTCTTAGCAAAATATTTAATTCATTATTGTAGTTTAATCGTTTTTATGATTATTGTAGATGAGGACGAGCCAGGGACTTCAGCTGCAAGCAATGTCCCAATCCCAGCATTCCTTCAGGTTGGGGATTGGACGTATCCTTTAGTCCCACGCTCTCCGGTACTTCAAACGGAAGATGGTTTATATTTATTCCCTGATGTCACTGCAAAAGTTCCAGGTATGTGTAATTCTTAAATATTTTCTTTTCTTAATTAACCAATAGTTTATGCTAATAAAATGATTACAATGTTGAACAGGATCTTGTGTTGGATTAATTCTCCCATCGGATATAACCGCTGAAAACAGAAGTGCATTCGAAGAAATTTTGGTGCAATTGCTTGGTATTGAAAGAATCCCAAGGTAATCTACACTTATTCGTGGCTGTAATTAGTTTCAATTACAGTATGGAATAAACAAATAAATAAATAAATTACATCCATAGATTAATATCATCTGTTAAAGTTACATCTGAAATAATTGCCTGGTTATTATTATTATTTTCAAAGAGCTGGACACCCGGAAGATATTCCGACAGCTGCTCCATTGGTGTTACCGCTAACTCCTAGTGTTTCTGATACGACGATTCCAACGTCTCCTACTGACCCAACAAGGCGTTTAAGCACCAAGATAGCTGAAGGTTTGATGACAGGTTTGTTTAAGTAGCTTGCTTATAATGCTTTTTAAATTTTATTTTGTCTCAGATTTCTCAACTGATGATACATAAGATGAGTTGATATAATTTTTGAGTTTGAGTGCAGTGTGCGGTTTCCATCTATGCGTACGGTCAGATTCAAAAACGTTCTATCGCTTTAAACATTACCTTTACCTATGTATTTTTGACGTTAAAAATATAGCTTGAAGCTATTTAATCCTTCTGTTAGTATTTTGGCTTTAAAATAGACAATGTCAAATCCATCATATAGAAAAAAATCGTTTCTTGCTTTTAATGGATTCGCTTTAAAAATTAGTCCAAGTTTTTTATTTGTTACCCATTGCTAAATGTTTTTAATATTAAGCTGAGTCTTTAAACTTGCTTTATTTTGTTTCTGCTACTTCACTGATTATAATTTTTGCAAGTCTTTATCTTAACAAAGGGCCATAAATCTTTGTTGCTGTAATGGCATAGCATAAATTTTTGTACTTCGGTATTGAACTCGATTAGCGATATCCGAATGCATTGAAACAATACTAATATATCCTTATATAACTGAAACTAGGTGCGGAGGCAGTATCAAAGGGACTTGTATACGGGGCTACTAAAACCTCATTACTGTTGGATAAGGGAAGCACGTATTTGCAGTCAAGAATGGAGCCAGCTAAGGAGAAATCTGTGATAAAACCAGAAGTTAAAAAGGGAATGAAAGTAGCTAAAACAGTGACTGGAAAAGCTGTCCAAGTTAGTGGGTTCCTTGGTAAGTAGCTGTGTTACTAAAAACTTGTTAACAAACTAATTTTTAAAAGCAGTCAAAATTGATTAAGATGAGATGATTTAATATTTTTTGAATCAGTAAATCAAGTTGGAAATGCTACAATGGCTCTGGGTCGACATTTGGCTCCGCATGTTCAAAGGGCTGGCACTAAATTGTTAGCTAAAACTGCTGCAAAGGACGAAGTTGACGCTTCACATAAAATGGATCAGGTGCTTGAAGTTACATCTGGAGCTGTGGCTGGATTTGGTACATTATACATGGGCTTGGAATCAGCAGCCGTAGTTCTCGCCAGCAGTTTATCAAACAATACTGTACAAATCATTAATCACAGGTATGAAGTTTACGTTTTCTCCGTAAGATCTAAATTTTCTCATACTTTCACCGTACCATTATGTCTACACATACGTGTTTGATTTTCAAAGGTATGGAGAAGAGGCTGGAGAATTAGCCAACGACACTGCTTCAGCAGCCGGTGGTGCAGCAATGACTGCCTGGAACGTCCAGCAATTGGGGCCGAAATCTATGGCCAAGAAGGTTGCAAAGAGTACGGGAAAGCAGGTCATCAATAATTATAAAGAAAAAAAGGGTCCATCAAAATCAGATAGTAATACTTCTCCCCCCGAGTGGACCTGCTGTTTAATTATAAATCTCAACCAACTTTGTATCGGATCTGGGCTGGGTACTCTCTGTTAGAAGAATATACAGCACACTATTAGCAATTTATGATAATAATGCCAATATTATATTGTTGTGCATGAAATTTTGCGGTAAATTTAATTGATGCCTATCAACATTTCTTTCAACAATGGTAGCACAGTTCCTTTGAAATGTACTTGTTCATTTTGTAATCTCGAAATTCTCAGTGAGCCTTGTAGTAACAATAAATTGGTAAAATGAAAACCTGGAAACAACCCGTATGACTAAAGAAACCATCCTAAGGTTTTTGAATATAAATCTGTTTAATTTACGCTAGTAAAGTAAAAGACTCATTAATAACGTAATTCGTGTGCCTTTGAATAATTAAATTAGATCTGATCATAACTTTATTTAATTTACTCTATAATATTGTCCATGTAGTATGATAGTTATGTATAGAATCAATAATTTTTACGGGAAGTGTCGAATGTAAATCACTTCTCGGCCTTTTTATTTTTAAATGATTGTCAAAGATCAACTATGTTTGCAGGGTGACAAATTCCGCCTAAACGATTTACTTAACAGTTTTTCTAACAAGTATATTCATTTTTTTATGTCAAAATGACTTCATGATTACCTACAGTAGATTATTATATAGCTGCAACAATCAAAACGATGTGAGGATTTATGTGGGATTCGAAAATGTCATTGTGATAGATCTTCTGCAACGTAATTACAAGTATTAAACTAGAAATGTTGACTCGTGAGTATTTCTGCGATCAATAATACTTTGTTTTCAGAAGCTCCAGTAAAATACATTTAGTCAGTAAGTATTTTTATAGAATTTTGAGAAACTTTTCTGATGGTAATGGAATCTATACAACATGTATGGGTAGGTTATGAGGAAGCTAGTTTTAAGATTTAGAGAACTTATGCAATTTTAAATACTGTTTTATGAGAAATATATTCGCTAAAACTCGTTACAATAATTATTTTTAAAAACAGCAAAATAAAAATATTCAACAATAAATAATTAAAACATTATATTACTACCTGTGACTGCAAAATTATTCCTTCATTAATTCACCATAGCGTTTAAGTTCGTCTGCTACAACTTGATGTAGCTGCATTTTCCTTGGAAATAAACCGATAAGATTGAAAAACATGATGGATTTATGACATCTAGACCAATTTAGGAAAAGGTCAGGTCATTATAAGTCAATAACTGAAAGAACTTTGTGAAAGAGTTAAATAGTTATCGAAATTTCGCTGTTTAACTACTTAAGGGCCCTGCAGGGCCTTAGTAACGTCACCCATACAAAAACAAACTATAGGACCATTCTTAGCTTGTCCCCCCCTTTCGAATGAGATATTACATGCCATATGTTAAAGCATGCAAGTCTGGATGACCTCTGACCTCTTCATGATGGGTGCCGTCAGCAGGATCCTCCTAAGAACTCGACCTGTAAAAATGGCCATAGGAATTTATTGCCGAACTGTTCGACCTCAATCGTAAGACAAACGGACGGACAGAGAGACAGACGGACAGACGAACACCCCATATTTTGATTCGCATAACATGATGTATAAATCCATCATAGGATTATGGATTTAAATAAATTTAGGATTATGCTAAATGTAAGATAAAAGCTTTTAATTTTTCGCCATTTAAAATCAAACTTGGGGCATTATGATTGATAAATGTATTAATATTCGCAAAAAATTTGTTTTCCAGGAAGTAATGTAAAGCAGTTAAAAGTAAAATCTGATCAATGTGTTAGTTGTTCATTGAAGTTCCTTTTATCATACTTCGTTACATAGAGTAAGTAATTTGATGCAGTAGTCTTTCATATTATAATTTACTTCAATTTTTGAAAATATCATCCTCCACATAAAAAAACACAGGATTTTACTTTCAAAAACTGACATCAAACAGGCATGATTTTACAATAGAATCAGCATGTCAATGTCAGCGTATCTTTGCCTATAGCCAGTACATTCATGCTTCAATGGCTAAACGATGAGATCGATTACTTTTTGCTTTTCTTGCTCAGTTTCTCAGGTCGACATACTTCCATCATTTCACGAGATTCTCATAAAGAACTCAAAAATCATGGTATACTATTGTGCTTTCACTTTTATAGCATCCCAACTCCAAACTTTTTTATACACCATGTACAATCATGCAAGGAAGAATAGACAGGCAAGCAAGCATGACAGAGCAGTAAGCGAAAATAGAAAGCACGGGAATGAGTAGAAGTGAGTAAACAAGCATAAAAAACTCCTTTTCTCCACTGCTACAACATGTCTCTTGTTTCCAAACTCTTTCAATCCCTTCAAACTATCACCATCTGAGTGAAACTAACACCAAGAAACAAATCGTACAAGACTTGCGTCAATCTTCTCATTTTTCTCATCCATCTTTCTCATGATAGTCGTATCTAGTTAAGCCACCATAAGCCTTTCACCAGCATCATCCCATTCACTCTCTCTTAATCTTTGTTTTAAATTCTTTTCGTGAAGTCATTCCCCAATGGTGTTGAAAGCTATACAGTGTTTTTACACTACATCAGCCACTTAAGTTACCAAGCACGTCTCCCTCACGTCTATACACTTTCACTTCCTTTCGTCAAGCTATGTGTAGGATAGGCCGTAAAAACCACATGCTATGAAGCAGAATTGATGAGTGCCGGGTGGAATCCCTGGATGATGGTTTATACGTTATAGTATAATGTGTATGTGTGTTTGCACAGAGAGACACAGCAAAGGCATTCAGAAATACATATTATATATGCAATGCAATGTCATGCCTTGTGAATATTAAGCGTGGAGAAAGTTGGGGAAAGTAGCTATGACAGTTTGATTGAGCCTGGCTCTGTGTTTTACTCTCTACGTTACAGTGAAACACTTGGGCCATCATGGCCTCATCCTAAATAATGGGACACTACCAAGCCAGCAAGCATTGGTTCTGACAAGTCTGGTCTACATTATGTAATAAGTAACAACTCCCAACTGTCTCCCCTTCACCACTACTACAGTTTCTCCTGTGTGGATGTGTGTGTGTTCTTCTTTCTTCTTTCTCTCTAGTCACTAGGCCTCTCTCTCTCTCTCTCTTTCTCTCTTCCTGTGTGCTAAGTGAAGTTTTGTGTAGCAAACATGCGTCTTTTAAAATATGCCCATATTCAGGTTACTGCACCACAATACTGTAGTACCAGTAGTAGTAGTAGTAACTACTACTGATGTATCAAACCGGTAGACATGCTATTCTCCTTGGCTTTCATGGTATAGTTTGATGTAGTTTTTACAATTTCGTCCAATGTAGCCCATATCATCGACGTGTGTGTGTATTTGTTAGTAGTTTTGTGTTGTGATTGTAAACATATATTTGGAATTATAGCGTTTTGCACACATATATGTGTGTATCGAATATGTATCCTGAGCAAACTGAGGGCATGAAAAGAGGTTGCACAACTATCATTATATGGGATCCAATATAAAGTAATGGGATTTTTTCCATAGTAATGTTAAGCACAGATTTCATCCCACTAACTCCTGATGATGAGACCTATATATGTCTACTCTAGCTTCCTAGTTTCCAATATCGACTTTGGCCCATAGCACACACCTTTACACTAGAGCTTTCTCCATTGTTTTTTATTCTTTTTCGGTTGCATATCGTGTAACCATTTGACATCACACTACATGTCTTAGGTTGTGATATTACTGATTAGCATTGTTCTCTCAAAATTTGTTTCAAATTTAGTCGGGACTTTCCCTTTTGTGTCCAAGCAATAACATCTTCGTTTATCATAAGGTCTTCGGTTAAATTTTGGGGCATAAATTAATGGAGAAAGTTACAAGAGTGGGAATAAGGGCTTTATTTTAATGTTTTCTTTTCCGGAATGGTAAAAAGCCTAAAACCGTATGTGGCACGCTTTCATATCACATTAAATTATTAAAAGTGAATTTTCAAATCGTGACTTCTATTGTTGAAATGGCAAAAAATAAGGGGAATTCTGAAGGCTAAAGAGTGTGCGTGGAAATTAGCCACATAGTCAACATGAGTTTTATACAAGAGGAAAAGCATGTCTGAAACGATGAAATTGATAACAGCAGCCGTGAAGAAAGTGCCAACAGTGCACACACTCCTGTGGACACTTATTGTTGGAAACTATTTTAATTCAAGGTCTGTATAAAAACGCTAGTTATAATGCAATTTTTTTTTATTTTGATACAGTATAGTACACCAAATATAATTCAGGAAAGTATAATAGCGGTACTCAAAAAGGTAGATTTTTAGCTACCAAGGCGATTTTTAGCTACATAGCTATACAAAAATATATTGATGAGTAGCTAAAAATCGTCTTGGTAGCTAAAAATCTACCCTTTTGAGTGCCGCTAATATGTTTAAGTTGTATGGGTATGGGCATTTGTATTTTGACTGTATAGCAAGCAATGAGCCGGTTATTTTGTTATGGAGAAGTTAAACTTATTTGTTCTGCTGTTGCATATTTCCACTTCGGATACTTAATATGTAGCGACTTGATTTCTCGGCTAAACTTATTAAAATATTTGTGTTTTGTTATGTTTATGATTATTGGATGAAGAAAAAAGAATTCCCGGAAGTATTTTATATATATGCCACATGCCCAGTGGATGAAAGGGTGTAAAACAAGATACAGTTCATTTAGTTGCATAAAATATTAGCCGGAACCTGTATAGCTTGCCTCAAGAACTAAAATACAAAAATACAACCTGAAGCTTGAATGCTTTCATTTCTTGTAATCTATATTTAAAACAATACTTTTTGTCTTAATTGTCCAAACTTTTCTCCGAATTTCCATAATAAAGTTGTTATTTTGCTTGTTGGGAATTGCATTGTGAATTACGCATAATCTGTTTCCTGCATAGCATGTACATTAATACAAGTCCCATGCTTATCTTACGTGCATAGTTTATAATATGTTAACTATCATTTGATGCATAAAATGCTTATTTAATGTGGATTTCAAAAAACTTTTTTCATGTAGAATGCTTAATTTAACTTAATTTTTTGTTTTCATTTCATGAACTTTCTTACTTAAGGGTTGTGGAAGGAATCACTTCATCCTCGGACAAACTAGAAAATGTCACACAAACCATTGCACATCTTCTTCAAGGATATGATATACGACTGCGGCCAAATTTTGGAGGTAATACTTATAAGGAAATCGAAAACGGAAATGCTATAATTTTTAGTAAATATAAAAGAATGTCATTGCAATGTGAAAAATACTAAAATTCTACTTTGGTAAAAAACACTGTCTTAAATGCGTTCAAAAATCAAATTGTCAAGAAAAAATTAAGACGTTTTAATTAATTAAACTGTGTAGGGTTTCAAAAGATTTATTGTTTGCGTTTACAGGCGATCCTTTATATGTTGGAATGGACCTGACCATAGCCAGCTTTGATCATATCTCCGAAGTTAACATGGTAAGCCTTTTCAATGAACGAATTAATTACTCTGAATAGCATCTATAATTTAGTCAGATATTAAGCTTGGAGAAACTCACGCAATGCAGTACTCAATTACTCAATGTACATATCCGGAAAACCCACATGGGTACTCGTTATTCAGTTCTAAAGGCCCAAGTCGTAACATGACTATAGGTCGTAGCAACAACTTGATTATCAGTGGTTGCCATATTATATGCTTCAGTTGTTATATTTTTATGTACCAAACTCAACTGGCTTTGTTAAATTAGGATTGGTTAATACTGTGCGGTTAATTCTGTGGGTGGATGAAAGTATGTACCGGTGAAAGCATGCATGCATTAACAGTTCTCATTTCGAACCCAGTTGAAAGCCCCTTCAGTTGGACTAATAGTTTTCTCCGCCTCTTGCTTTGTCTAGGATTACACTATTACGATGTATCTGAATCAATATTGGAAAGACGAGAGATTGGCATTTAGCTCGGATGATGAGGTACTTACACTTTCCGGTGATTTCGCTGAAAAGATCTGGGTCCCAGACACATTCTTTGCCAACGACAAAAACAGGTAGGTAACAACTTAAATGCCTCAACGACATGGTAATTTTCATCACGACATGGTGTTAATTAAATAACTCTGCTCTGCTTAAACCTTTGATTTACGTGTGTTTGCGTTTCAAGTCATATATATATCACGCTATATATCATTCTAAGTCTTTGTAGTACTATGAAATATATGGCATATAAAAATTGAGTATCATAAAATACTAGAATATGAAATTTTTGGTAAAACATTTCATTTTCAAAACTAAATAGACTAATTAGCATAAATAATTGCAAATTCAATTTAAATCTTATTTTATTATTTGATTTGTTTAAAATTAGCCGGAAGCATCAGCATAAGACTTTTCAAAGCAAGAATTGCATTTTGCGCACATTGTGCAAACATACATGTTTTAGCCCCGCAATCCATATTTCATACATATGAATGTATGTATTATATCTTTTCTATATTCTATATACTATTTTACGTACAAACAATGCTATAGTTGAAATAATTTTTTGAAGTGATAATACAAAAGTCACAATAAAAAAACATAAAAGGTTGCATGTTGCAAGAGCGCATTGCATTGATACCAAGTAATAAAGTAATTAGAATAAATCATCACTTCCTTAGTTTATCCCAATTTTTATAGGTATTATAATGTATTATTAAAATACTTCTATAATATATTTGCGAAAGGCTTACTTAGCAACAATAACTTCTGTTACAGCTTTCTTCACGATGTCACGGAGAAAAACAAAATGGTTAGACTTTATGGCGACGGAAGCGTCACTTATGGAATGAGGTTCACCACTACACTGGCTTGTATGATGGACCTTCACTACTATCCACTTGATAGTCAGAACTGCACAGTAGAAATAGAAAGCTGTAAGGGAAATTGCATTATTCATGATTATGATTATGTACATATCCCTATAAGCATAGTTATGTCAGTTTTTTAAACATCCTTCATTTTAGATGGCTATACCGTTACTGATGTCGTTATGTACTGGAAAGATACACCAGTTACTGGAGTGGAGGAAGCAGAGCTTCCACAGTTCACTATAACTGGATATGAAACCAATGATAGGAAAGAGAGTCTGCAAGAGCAAAAAAGAAGGTGAAGCAAAAGGGAAAGTCAGACACGCCGACCAAAAGACCGGAGCAATGTTATGGAAACGAAGAAATCATCGAGCTTCAGGTAGAGAAACTACGATCAAATATTACTGGATTCCATAACAGTTTAAGCTTTCATTTCACATTCATAATGTACTTTATAGGAGCTGCAGTTGTCACCAATCCCATCCATTCGCAAACGAACATTTGCATCTCAGAGTGACCCGTCTCTTGGTGCAGCTCAGTCACCTCGATTTCCTCCAAGTTTTCGAATTCATCGACCACATCATGGAGTTGGGTCTTCATATGGGATGGGCGTTGGTGCTGGTGGCAGTCTACGATCACGTGGTCGTGCCCGCTCCTCACGACAACGGGATCAACTTCAACCTCAACCACAAAAGGTGCTCCAAACTCTTCGAAGAGGTGCTAACGCGTTGAAGGCATCCCTTCCCAGAATTCGAGATGTGAATGTGATTGACAAGTACTCCCGCGTGATTTTCCCAGTTTCATTCATTCTCTTCAACGCTGTATATTGGTCGTTTTACTTCTTGTGAGAATCGCCATCTGCCTATTACTATTAGGCAGATGGCAAAGCCCCGTATGTAATTTGTAAATTTAATTGCGTAAAATTGTTAAAAGTTGATTTTCAACAGATTATTCATTTTCATGTTAACGGCTCACAAATGCTGGTCGTCTTGTAAATCTGGAGCTACTTTCGTTGCGGTAAGTGATTTGTTTTCTCCTACGTTATCAATCAAAATATATTCAAAATCTTGAATTTAAATTAAATTATTCATTTATTTATTTTGTAATTTCAGGAAGGCCTACGGAAGTTCTTAGAAATGCATCGTTCCATCAAAACAACGCATGTTTTTCAGTCAATGTCATTCAACTGTTAAGCAATTACAATTGAAAATTAATTAATTAATATTACTATTTACCTAGTAATTTGAGTAATGTCATTCAATTACTTTCTATGCAATTCCAACGAGGGTAGTTAATTTATAACTAATATGAACATAGCCTAACTCTGTCTGTCTTACCTCGAAGGAAAAATTGGGAAACTACTTTTCTTCCTTTGGGATTATCCATTTTGACAGAAAACCTACACGTTCGCTCGCTAAAGAAGCAGTGTTGAGGCAGGAGTTATTTCATTCATTTAAGTGGTTAACAAAATATTAGTGTTAAAAATTATGTTCAGTAACATATAGATATTTATACCACAGTTAAATAATTTAGTTTATCATACGTAGTCAGCTAAACCCCGTCTTTCATAGAATTGTGACAAATTTCCTTATAAGTACGAAAGAAAAAACAATTTTCTTAAACTCGTGTAATCCATCTAGGTACCCAGCATCAGATTGCCAGTCATTTTTAATGGCAACGAGTACATATAAACTGAGATTTAAACTACTGTAAAAGCCAGAATAGATTTATCAAGCTAACGATTCCTATCCATGTAATATATGATTTTCTAGAAATGACATGAGCCCTTTTATACATTCTTTTTCCATGTAGACTGTCCCCTAAGGATATACTTTTGATACCTAGTACTAAGCTGACTTTACTACATTACTATACATTACTATAAAAAGAGATTATTTGTAATACTCGTAGTATGGTAATCAATCATAAACTGAACCTTTAAATAAATGCTTCTAGATTATGTAGAATTATCTTTTTCATATTTTAAAAGTATGCTAAATGCTGTTAGAGGAATACGTAGATTCAGTTAATCATTGTAATTGCCGAACTACTTCCTGAAAGGTTGTCTATTATCACAAAAACGCCAGTTAAACTTGCTTCAGCCATATATCAGGGCGGGATCAAACTGGAGCACTGAAAAATTCAGTCGGATTCCATTGTTCATTTAAGTTTCAAGAATTGACTAGAAAGCTTGGTGATTTTGGAGCATTCCTGGAAATATTTAAGCAAAAAAATTAAATTTAAGCCGGCATACGTTCCAAACAGCCTCACATTCGCATTATTGCATGACCACAATAATTATTAATTAGTAATTGTATTACGGCTATTGTTGCATATATTGTTAGTTGTTGTTCGAAGTGCATTTGCGAGAATGCATTAAGCTGTCATATTAAGCATTTAAAACGCTAGCTTTAAGTTTTTCTTAAGCTCTAAATTACACATGCAATAATTACAAGAAGTTAGGTGCGAATGGGCAACTTTTAAAGAACAACATAATATTGTGTAAGAAAATTGTTGAATCTAAACGATTAGGTGCTATTTTTAAAGTGGTGTTATTTTAATCTGTGAATGAATGATATTTTACCATGTATCACTTTGTTTGGTTCAATGCTAAAAGTCCGCGTTTACAAGAGAATGTATAGAGAGAAATTTCATGGTTTGTGGGCCAGAAACAATCAACGTCATGTCGAAATGACTTTTTAAGCAGCAACTTTATAAATAACATTCGAATAAAAAATTTTACTGTTGACATTTGTCATTCCGACACTCTGCATGTTTACAACTACAGAATATGGTACGTAATTGTATTCAACATGGAAGGCAAATGAAAAGGAATCGTAGTGAGGAGGATATTACATGTCATTGGAATTACTATATCGAATGTATGGTTGTAATTAATTTCTATTTAATCAATTTAACTATCGCTACAAGTAATATTCTTTACTGTTACAGTATTGTTAATATTGTTGATAAGTTCATAAGGAATACGCTAAAACTACTTTATGCTATATAACATCCGAAAGGACATTTAGTGAGTTGACACTCACACAATATAGAAATTAGATTTGACAATATTATGTGGTACTGCAACATTGCATTTTCAAAATAAAAAGAATGGAATGCACTCTCAACATCATAAAAATGCTCTATATAATATATGATCTAGCAATAAGATATACTATTATTACAATGCTCTGATGTAATGTGTATTTACAACAGAGTGTCCTACAGGATTCATTAATGTACGTTTATTAAGCAGGTAGCTATTTATAGCAGAAATTATTGTACTTTACCGGCTGCTAAAGCAAGTTTGTGTATTAACATACAGCACAAATCACGAGATAAATAAAAAGTATTTATGTAGCAGAACACAGTGCGAGAATAACCATCAACCATTAAAATTTTATTTTAACTGGACTTAAGTAAGTTGGGTTTCATTAGCATTCACATTTTACTACTTTGGTTATAAATCATCCCCATATCACATCATGCCCGAAGGATTTATGCCATTTTTACTTCAAACTTGTGCAATTTATACGTAGGAATATGTACAGACAGCCTAATCGGAAAAGTAATGGGATTTGTAAAAAACTGTGTGTTAAGACTATAAAAATGCGTACAATTTAGCATCGAAAATTTATTTTTAGTTTCTTTCGTTTGTAACAACAGAAATATTTGCAGGACAGGGTTAAACTACTTTGATGGGAAGTTACAGAGTATAAATTTTGATCATGAATTTTGGTGCAAGTTTTATATTTTATATATTCACGTGCCCACCTACTTTTATTTTAATACAGCATACCCCAAAATTATATAATTGATTCAAGCCTACAATTCGATATTCGCAACACAAAAAAGTTGTTTTATGATTACCTGAGTGGTGACATGAATTGAATGCAATGTATACAATATAAAAAAGGTTCCAGTCAACGTCCATAATTGTAGACACAAACTATGACGGCTGCAACCAATAAGCAAGTTCATCGGGCGTTTAACATTTTAATGTTTAAATTGTTTGTTTAAAATACATTTGCCTGTTTAACTTTTGTTATTTGTCCCTTCCGACGGTTGCTATGATTTGTTTTTCATATTCGTTTTTACCTATAAAACGTATTAAAGGTGCATATAGTAAATAACATGGCAACTGTAGTTCTAATATGACAATAGCGTTCATCACATTCTGTTGTTGACTTTGACAAGGAGTTTTCGTCAACAAAAGAGACGAATCTGTGACAAGGAGAAGCGATCCTATAAAAAATTGAACGAAAAGCGAGAGGAAGATAATAATACCACCTCTTAAGAACAGCGTTCACTTATATTATATTATGTTTTAGAGGATTAAGCTATGACTTTGTTTGTCTGAGTTTTGATTGTTGCCTTCTCCATTCCATGTGCTCTATTTTCAAACATCCCAACGGCAACAATAAAGTCATCTAGTGTACATTATGCTGTTTGACTTAATAATGCACCACACAGTCGCAATTTATATTCATGCGAAAACCTTTTGGTGGTGTGATTTCAAAAACGATTTCATATTGTTACGATTTCAGTCCATTATCGTAATTAAATATGATATGCGTATTGTACAGTGCGACGTAAGATATTTTATGCAGCGCTAATTTTTTGATTACTCACTGTAGTAATGGACCAATACGGAGTACTGCCTGAAATTATGAACATACCTATGTCAAGTGCACCATAATAGCTTTGACTTGATTGTCAGGTACGTCAAGTCTGCTTTAACGAGCCTAAAGAAGAAATGTCCATTATTTATTTATTACTAGAGAAATGATAATGATGATGTCGAATGGTCTTCTCCAAAACGTCCGCCTCCACCCGATTGCTGCAAAGCTTGTGTGTACAGTCTTTTTTTGGTGCCACGGATGACTTACTAAATTAACATTGAATGTTTCCAAAGATTCCTTCGTGATGATGTTTCATGTCTGTTTATTTCAAACAAAAGGATTCCAGAATCGTTTTTGCTAAACTCTTTTATTTCTCTCAGTTGGACCTGAAGACCTATTCAATTTGACACAGCTTCATGTCCGTCGTGTAGCATATGGTTTGCGTGTCACTTTACTTTAGCTCGTAGTGAAGAATGCCGATTGTTCTGTCAATTCCTATTCATTCTTAATTTTTCTTAGGGGATTAAGTCATTATTGAAAAGAATCGATATCTCAGACATGGTAGCTTTGATTATATCTTGCCTCTCAATTATGAGGGTACAATCATATTGAATCATTCCATAATTAGTTGGAACGACATACAATGAAATCCGTGGTTAAATCTTCCGGTGCAATGAAGTTAAAAATGAAGCAAAAAATTATGCAACGCCTCCTCCCAAAAAATTTCCTGGATGCACAAAAAACGAACAGGGAAGGCACTCCGGATTATTATAAAATACAGCGTGAAATTGAAAGTGTAAATCCCATTGTTGGTTTTTTACCTAGAATTAGCGCGCAAGCATTGTATTCTTTTTACAATTTTGTTATTTGCTTATGGTCCTTGCATATTTACACATTGTACATCGCTAACTTTGTCGAATATGTTTAAACTTACCTAAGTATTACTATTACTAGCCTCATATTGTAAGAGAAGTGTCACAGTGGGATCTTGTCCTTGGATATTAGGATTTACTTATCCTTAAAACGCCTTATGCATTCTTTTCGTGCCTGATTGAATGAGATGGCAAATAACAATGATAAATCACCAAGAAAAGAAAAGAAGAGCACTGCATGATATCATTATGCCAGATTTAGATGAGCCTTACAAACCAACAAGAGTGCATCAGACACTAAAATTCAAGTTAAGATTTCAAAAGTTAA
The DNA here is from genome assembly GCA_027744375.1 of Orchesellides sinensis. Classification (NCBI taxonomy): domain Eukaryota; kingdom Metazoa; phylum Arthropoda; class Collembola; order Entomobryomorpha; family Orchesellidae; genus Orchesellides; species Orchesellides sinensis. The sequence continues at coordinate 4,777 of JAHZNG010001529.1, read as the reverse complement.
CCATTTGGGTGGTTGATTTAGCCATAATATTTAAGTAATGCGCAAACAATCTGTCGAGTAATGTACAACCTGGTCATTATCTTAAATTCGTTTTAATATCATAACACACACACTTATTGTTTCGTTACGTACAGAAACAATGCTATTGATAAAACCTGAAGATGTTATATGCATGATGGTCGTATGTAGCCACAACCATTTACTAATCCCGTAAGTCTGTTTAAACTTTAACAGTCGTAAGTCGTAGCAGTTGAATATATAGAGGTTGATCATTAAGAGAACTGTCACGTCGACCATGAAACCTCTGATTTTTTAAAACTATAACTTTTATCATCATTATTACACCATAGGGAAGCATTTTAAGTATCTGGTTTTATGACATGTAAAGAATTCACGAATTAAAAATTATAATATTCAAAATGAGCAACTCAAGTATTCAGAATCGTTGAATTTGGAGCATGCGGACGTAATATTTTTCTACCTAACAACCAATTACTGTGGAATGTCGTAAAATTTAAATTGTTTTTAAAGCCTGAACTCGGTAAAAAAAATACTGTCATGTTCCGCGAGCTTATGTCTAATTGCACTGCAAGCTGTGTTTGAGTGAACCGAAGGAATGAATTGAATGCGGAATAAAAGGGATCGTAAAAACTAGGGAATTATAGTCTTCCCATATGCTGATTATGACGTAACCAAATTAAACGAAATTAATTTCTGTGACGGTAATTGCCGAAATGGAGGGTGGCGTCGTCTATTTCACTGTGTAACACCACAACTTGAATTTTTAGGCGAATCCATGATGCATCCATTTCGTCATCATAAAATTACATACGCTATTACAGTATACTTGGGTTTGTTGGCAGACTGGGGCAAACTCAACGCTTGGCCATGGACGTGGTTCTTGAGCTCGGCACGTATGTTTTGAAAAGTGAATGAGCATCTTCCCAATATCTCATCAAAATAGCCATCATTAGTGTCATACCGCTTTCTTCATGACTATCATTATCACCATCACCGCCAACACAATATTGTGCACATGATATGATGAGTCCATATCAGATCAGTACTATATTATGTGTAGAAAAATGATGATGGCGATAATAATCGTTATCAAAATCAGTTAACTTTGTGTCATCTCTCACCATGAGTTGATCACCAATATTGATAGAAAACCTCAATTAAACACTTATGCTACATTCACCCTGATAAGTAATTGTAGCAAATTTAAAAACAATAGCAATATACCCTCTGGCTTCATTGTGCTGTATATATGCATGTTTTCAACGTAATAGATCCTTTTTTATCGTTTGATAAAGTAATCATAATCATGAAATACCGCTTTGTAAAATTACCACAGCATCAAACCACCAAAAATGATTCACGATCATTCTCAACCGTATCTTTCATTTCCTTCATATTTTTAGACGCATAATCTTAACAAATAACAATTAGGTAACACTTTTGAATGAACCATGAGATTCTGAAGATGGTTAGATTGTCGTTGACCACCACAATCTCAATGCATGTATACATAAATGCTTACACTTGAGTAAATTTTTTGGGGGAAGCCTTCACAACTTTTATTGTGAACGTATGTATGTATGTATATGTGTCCAACGTTCATTATCATTCTTTTACGTAAAAACCATTGTATTTTTAATATTTGACGTGTTATAACACTTGCAATATGCAATCTTTAATCGTTGTAATGCGTGCATGCACGAAAAAGCAAAAAATACCAAAAAAGTGAAACATGTTTTCGCAATCATTTTTTCTTTACTGTGAGTTTTAAAAAAGTCAGTCAACATTTCATTCGGTGATTATGGTGATATGGTGGTGGTGGTATGGCTGGTCTTGGTGTATATGATACCTATTTCGATGCTCAGGCGCATGCATGGGTCCCTGTAATAAACGTGCTTTCCGCTGCTCACACAGTCTCACTCCAATCTCACACTTTTTTATTCATAAAAATTAATCTCACGTTGTAATATATTAACAACAGCGTATAACGGCTTCCCTGCAACCGTTTTTGCATACATGAAACGTATATCTTCCCACAGAGTGACTGATTTTAAGCAAAAAAATGGTACACCGTAGATTAACGTATCGCGTTTTGTATTATTTTTGTTCATTTGCCATACATCCATGATTGGGTGAGTGAGCGATGACAATGAGGAATGAAATGAAAACGATTTGTTGCAAACAAACGAATAATTCTTGTCGACGTTTTTTGCCCCGTGTAACAAACGAAACGCTAAGCGAGGGTCTTTGAAATGCTCATTTATTATCCCCTCGTTTTATTCTGGTTTAACAATTAATAAATTAGTTTGAGTGATGAAATTGCTGCAAATTTGTGTACTCAAGCTGTCTGCAGTTGTACACATTAATAAATAAAAACCTATACAAACGTGTGTACAAAAGGAGCAAAACAACCCAAAGCACGTTATGTATGGTTTAAGTTGTAAACAGACAGCGGCTACATATGCCGGGGAAAATGTTTCCTAATATTTTAAGAAATAGGTAAAGTTTGCTTAATCCTTCAAAATCTTCAAAAGTTATTTAGACAACCAGATTGAAAACTTTATCAATAATTTGTATAAAATGTTTCAAAATGCATGTTTTTATAATGTTGCTTTTCGTACAGACATTTAGACGGACAGTGTGAAATCAACGGACATTTTATGCATGGTTCCGTTATTTGTTTCTATTGTAGGACACAGTTTTAATTTAGTTTAACTGTCCCGATTAGATGGCCATGCGTGGGCTCTCTGCTCGTTGTATTCCTGCGCACATGCTCTTCAGGAGAGAATTAGTTAAAATGGAAAGAAAAAGGTAACAAGTAAAGGCCAGTCTTACATACTTTATATTTTAAGCATGGCAAAAAACAGCGATTTAAAAGTGACTGAAGACCTTCTGCAATGCTTCACTGGCTTTTAATGGTTCACGCAAAAGCTATTCCATTCTTTACGGTTGCATCTAGGTCAATCCCTTCTTTCTACATAATTAATCAAGGTAGCATTATATTAGTAAGTATTTCGACTAAAACATTAAAAAATACTAACGTACTAAACTCATCTTGTAGATTCATTTCGTTTAGTCACATTTTTAAGCTAAAACATTAACCTTTCCCTTTAAAAAGTTATACTTTGTTCATATGCGAAAAAATGCAATATTTCGAATACGTCCATCTTTTGGAGAAAAGAAAACGTTTGCAATACATAAATTATAAACAAATTTCGACTTTTCTTAATCACAACTGAACCCAGCTATTTGAGGTACATAATTAACCATGTATCATGTAAATCAAAAATTTGTCCGAGAAGTTGTAGTTGTAAGAAGGAAGTCCTATAACAATGGTCTAACATGCTTTATCTAGAAAAAGAAGGTGTTAAAATCACAGTACATAATTCATTGCTAACAATGACTCAGCCTCATATCTGCATAGTAAGCATTATAAACAGCAATAGAATATATCTGGGGTGAATCTGGCACATCAAAATCAATGTTATTTATGACAAAAACATGGTCATCAAAACTTTTTTCATGAACAAAAGTACACAGACTAAGTTTGTAAAATTCACTTCAAAGGATACATATGTAGTACACAGTAATGCCTAAAAACTGTAAAAGGTAGATCCTTTAGATCAGGTCTTATTTAACTGTGTAGAAGTATTTCTAGTATTTCTAGAATCTGGCATTCTTGCTCTTGATTGTAGAAAACAATTGTGAGAGGTGTCAATAGCAGGCTGAAACTAAGAATCAATATCAACCAATTTTGTAGTATGTAGTAGTAAGTAGTATTATGACTAGGCACCTTTAAATAAGAAATATACTTTTCCGAAACTGATAATCACTAGCATTCATCTAAGGCACGACCCACTACATACCATCATATCATGTACCAAGAAGGAGAATTCCTTTGAATAACATACAGTTTCAAAGATTTTCGTCAGTAATAACAATCGGACAAGGAGACGCTAGTCTGTATATCAACTTTAAAAGAATTTTGACATCTGTCTGTATGACTCATGACCTCGACTGAGTGAACTTGTGCTAATAGAGCATATCCGTTCTAATAATATCCTATCAAAATTCCTTCAAAATAACATCTAAACAACTGTCTACTTAAATTGCTCTCTGGATTACTCCTTAAATATTATTTCACTAGATATTTCGAGCAGTTCTTAGTAATTCCTATTGTTATTAGGTATACCTTTGTAATCAAATTCAAAAGTTTAGCTGTGTGAGTCAAACCATCCTGTAACACCTACAGTATTATTAACTACCAATGTTATTTCAATTTAAAAGGTATTTTTCAGTATTGCATTTTTACACTTGTTATCGGCTACTGACACTCGTAAATCATTTTTTCTTGGCAGTTCATGTAGTTTAGTACCATTTTTATGTACAATTCAATTACAATGTCGTAAATTTGCCATGAAATGTCTCTTATATCCGTGCTTGTAGGAATGTAAGGAACAGCAAAAAATAACAATATAGGTATGTCCGTCCGTACGCGTCAGCAAGGTATCTTTATTGTAAAACTCGTATGTTATGCTCGTGGTCACGTTATCGAAACGTAATGGACAAGGAATCAGGCGGGAAGTTAACTTCTTATTCATCACACATAAAGTTATATTATGCCTATCTATAAAAGATTCTAACATCAAAGTTGTTTAGTAATGAAGTGTCGTGGAGACATTTATAGATGCTATTTTTATGAGTAATGAAGTCCTTGTGAAATATTGACAAGTGCAAGCGAGCAATAAGTTACTAG
>JAHZNG010001528.1:0-18675 GCA_027744375.1 Orchesellides sinensis | reverse complement strand
ATTAATTCTGATCTAATAACCAATATTTATTTACTTGCTAATTCACAACATATCTGATCTCTAGCGCAGATTAATTCATCATCACTACCCTCTCCTGATCATAGTTACATACACCTCAGGATCACCTCTCCTGATCGATCTACAACCATCTCCCGATCACCTCTCCTGATCATCTCTAAATCAACTGCCCTTCATCCAAACATTACCAACGAACGCTAGGCTGTCAATTTCGAACATCTTAAAGGCATCCACCTCAACCCTTTTCACCGTTTATGCTAGAAGCGTAAAAATTGTTTTAGTTTTCTTAACTCTCTCAAAACGCCATCACCGTTTCTCTTCTGCCTGTATGGGTTTGGTTGTTGCGTACTATTATGGATTTTACGCCAATTGTATCCTGCATACCTAGTTTTCTATGTTATAAAGAAGTAACCTAGTGCACTTTCTTGATTGTTTGAGCAATTGATTTGGATTTATTTTGTAATAGAGTAAAATAGCTTCTAAATACGCAAACGAGATGAAATAACGGATTTGCATATTTTCTATCACTTTTTGCATGCATTCCCATTTTGTGTGCTAAAGCACAAATGTTTTTGCGATTTCTGAGATAAAAATGCATTGCATTATTGTGGTAAGTGTTGTAGGGGTGAGCTAAAACTGATATTGTATGAAAATTGACAATGCATACCAAAGATTTTAGGGAACGATTACAATAGTCGAAAAGAGTGATAAATTATTCCCAATAAAAATTATATTTATCCAAAAATATTAATGAAATATGCTGTAGCTATGACAAATGTGAATTGGGTTTAGAAGATAGTATATCAGAACTTTTACCTCCTTCGCTCACCTCTATACATTTCAGACATATGAATTTCAAAGTAGGTAAATGTTGTTTTGGTTGTTCGGCAGAATACATAATTTTCATTATTTGTCTGAATTCGCACACACGTCTAGCCTCTCATTCCACCACTTGATCACACACACGACTTTTACTTAAGTAAATCCGTATGGTGACCAAGACATTTTAACGTTATATATTTACTACACAACACACGTTGTTTTCAAACTTTAGTCATGCTCGAGAACACAATATGCGTTCAATATCACAACTCAGAAAAATAACTTCAAAAGCCTTAGAAAAAGCCCTAGTTCATTCATAAGTAATCTCTGCCTGTCTAAATAGCATACCCTTTTTTCTTTCCATTCTCTTGAAATTGTTTACAAGGTATGTGAATAGAATAACACAGTTATTTTGCGTACACACGTACAAGCCATTGTTGTTCAATGGAAACTGTGCAGAAAAAAACAAGATATAAAATAAACTTGTCATGAATAAACATTAAGTGTGGCACAATGACTCTTTGGTTAGCTTGCTTTCTTCTTACTTGTATTTCTTGATAAAAGGAAAATTCAGCTGGACATACATATAACCTCCTCCCTGTCAGATTCAATTGCTCGCTTTACCTTCTCCCACTTCAGGATGACCCTTCATTACGGAAATTGGCAAAGAATGAGAAGAAAACGAAATTTGTTAGTGGGTCAAAGATTACTCTCATTTCCGCTTTTCTTTTTATTCTCCAGAAGAAATACACAGTGGCAAAGCAAATTTGACATGAAATGGCAACTGCTTTCACCTCACATTGTATGCACATGTTTTGTGCTTGCGGATTCAAAGTGTTGCTTGTCTATTTGTGTACATTATTTATATTGAAGAAACTAGTGTAAACTCCATATGCCGTTTCATTTTCCTGGTAAGATTTATGAATAATCCGTCTACCAGTGTGTTTTACATTTCATACTTCCGTTGTCGAATTATGAAGTTTTTCTTGTGAAAAACAGTACAAGTGCTGGCGCTACTACTACAATCATGAATGCCATCGTACGTTCCTTCAGATGACCGCGATAAATAATGAAAGGAAAACAAATCCAGTCAGTATTTTCTGGATGGTTGTATCATGTTCCATACATGTTGCATACTTTAGGGAGATGTGTGTCAGTAATACACAGAAAAATAAATGGAGATGGTTGATGTGAAAGTAAGCCAAGTAGAGATTTGCCCATAGTCATGACATATCATGTATATATAATGCATGATTCTGTGTGAAGGCTTCATTTTGCGTTTCACATTTCCTGTCTGGGTATTTACTAGAATGTAAGCTGGAAGTACATACATAAGAGATGTACAGAATACCACGTGCCTATATTAAAGTTGGATAGCTTTCTATGAATCTTAACTTTCAAAAGCCATTCTAGTTCCTGTCGGACTTTAAAAAACTTTTATTTCCATATGGACTGTTAGACAGAGAAAGTTTGATAATATCAACATAGTGAAAAATGTGTATATTTGTGGGATTTCATACGTAAAAAGAGTTGAGAAAGTGTAACAGTGAAAGCACGTGTTTTGCTTTATACGACATTAATTTTGATGGCGTGGTGTTGGCCATTTATGGTAATGGTAAATGATAATATTTGGTGAGGTTGGCGTAGTATTAAGTTGGAGCAGCAGGTGTGCTCAAGATTTTGAGAGAGGTGTTATTTGTCACTTCAGTAAATATTTACGCTGCTTGTTATTGGTATGTATTTATGGTGTGGTCTGTCTAAAAATGTAAAGTACACACATATATTTTTCGACCTCTCAACAAAAGAGAAAATAACTTATATCAGGCCAACATGAAATAAAAGTACATAAATATTATACATTATCTTCACTCTTAAACACCCCATTTTATATTTCTTGCAAGATAATAGCATGTCATGAGCGCAACCATAACTGACTGATTCCTTTTCATATTTAACCAACTCACAACCTGAAAAAAATAAAAGTTTGTTGGGCACGTGAAAACATTTTATTTTCTTGTAAACTTTTCACATAATAAAAAACTGACACGGTGTTGCTATGCTCAAATTGAAGAAAGTTTATAAAATTGGGGAATTTTATATAGACAACTCTTGTTTTGACCCTGGGAAATACAATGAACTGGTTGATGGCTAAAAAAATAATATATCATTTGTACTCAAACTACAAAACTGCGTTAGGATTTATAAAAAATGTACCAAACAAAATATTGCTGTTAACTGTCATTTTAAATTGTACCCAAGCGTCTGTAAGAAAGAAAGTGATGGACAATCCTTTTCTTAAGCCCTCTTAAAAAAGAAAGTATTTTCTTTGTATGTGCTTATGCTTGTGAATAAAACCTTGTTTTTTGCATTGACAACTTGAATTGGCTTTCAGTCGTCCAATTATAGTTTGTGGGAAATCAATTATTTGACAGTTTTTATTTACAAAGAAGAAGCGCATGTTATAGTCATTATCATCATGTTATTATCAGAGGAATGCTCACATGAAATTTTCTTATTTTCCTCTCTCACAGGTTCGACCAAGTATTTTACTAGTTAAGTATAATTATTATATTTATAAAGCCTATGTCACTGCTGCGACTTTCTTTTTACCTATGTGGCTGGTGACTGTATATATAATGCTGGGTTTTTTACTACCTGCTTGCGTGTCATTACGTCAGCTTCGTCCCAGTCAATTTCAAGTTCCAAGTATTATCTGAATATAGTGTGATATTATGTACATATGTAGGTATCTAGTGTGTGTATACATGGACGTGAGAAATTATTGATAAGGTATCGATCCATACTCCATATGGGTTTCTGCCTAAGGATTCATTTCAACCTAAACTGTGTTAATTAAGACGAATGGAAGAGATTCAAGAGGGGAAAATATTATTAGAGGCCTGTACAACGCCAACGCATACTCACGACAGGGGAAACAAAAAATAAAATGCTAATATGAGTTATTAGACGACTAACTTAAGGACGCATACAATGTGCATCTATGTTCTTCCTTTCCCTTCTTTCTCTTAGAACAAAAGTGTACTTTTTCAAACCTTTTGGATGACTACCTATGAATTATCACACGGGGTTTCTATCTTGTTTGCTTGTCTGTCTATAAGCTCGACCTTTTTAGATACGATTTTTATGCGTGAGATACGCTACATTACCCTTAAATATAAAGCTCGCTTCTATTTAAATCCTAAATCAATCTTGACAATTATAGCATTTTCTTCATAACAAAACTACAAAACACCATTTTGGTTGTGTAAAGCTTGCATGCTTTAAATTTATATTACGTATGTATAAAAAGAATAGTTAATCGAGCTACCACTCTGATTGACTGGAATGAATTCCATTTTTAATTATTTAACGAATTTTAGTAATTACCTTTCCCGGTATACTGAAACTGCTATGAACACAAGCCACCCTTTCATTACTTCCATTCATTGACTAAAGACACTACCTTGTTTTCTAAAGAAGCTACAGTTTCGCAAGTGTATTTACGATAGAGTGAGTGAATTACTGAGAAAATTATTATCCTACTGCATAAACATGCTTCTACGCACCCATTCGTTCCTTACTCCCACAATAAAAAAATAACTAGTCATTTCTTCCCCATCTCTGCTCCTGACACGACTACATGACGTTTCTCCAATCTTCGTGTGAATACACAAGTAGAGTTTAATGGGGACGAAAAAAAAACACTTTAAAAAATTCATCAACTTCGGAAATGAAACCTAGTTAGATTAATTTCCCTTTCAGAGAAAAAAATATATGATATTTTGAAATACTTGGCGTAAGCTGGGGAAGGAAGAAAAGCTTTTTTTTAAAAAAAGGTGTACAACGTCACTTTTTTATTAGACTTGTGTGCATATATGTATGTATGTATAATATCCTCTGACTCATATATTACACAGAAGAGATATATGCATAGTTACAATAGACACACAATCATATTTGTGAGCCAGCCAGGTCTCTCTCTGACAGTCAGTCATTAAGCTGAATTCATGGACTTCACTTGCAGAACACATTGTGTAAGCAACGTTTCATGTACAGCATCTATTTATTATAGCCCATAAGAAATACATGCGAACATTTTTATGTTTTTTACCTTTTTTACTTCTTTTTTCCCGAATTTGACGGAGGTGGCTCATCATAAATGCAAAAACAATTTTACACGAGGAAAAATATTGTTCATTTCGTTTCTTGTGCGTCTCCCCATTTCATTTAAGAAGGAGTCTCTACTAATCTACTATGCATGCTTACAAAACTCACATAGGTAAAATGCACTTCTCATCATTACCGTTTCTCAAGCAAAACACCTATGCATTTCCTTTTTGTTCTGTAAGGCAATCTTCTCAAGAAATTGATTATATTAAAAAGTTGCAACATTTTTAATATGGTATATAGCAATATAAGGTGTAATTTTTATATACATATGACATTATATATAAAAATTTATTTTTTTGGCAACTTGCTCCCACGTAGTATTCGTTATGGATAGAAACAGGAAATGTACTTCTAGTGTTAAAATGCAAATAGTATAAGGACGAAAGGAGGGGAAACACCGTGAAACACTTTAAGTTCATTAAGAAGAAGCCAAGAAAGTGAGCTTCACTTATGTATTCATGCAGAACTACTCTTCGGTCCTCTACGCTTGTTTGCTGTAATTTCCGCTTATTAAAGGACAAATCATGATGATAATATGACACCTAGGGAAAAACCATGTTGTGTGGAAACATTGTACAAAATAATATGCGTAGGTATTATTTCAGCCGGACAGAAAACAATACAGCATCGAAAAAGAAAGTATCTTCGTTTAAGTAAGAATCATTGGGAGTCTATGGAGGAATGAGAAAGAATTAAAAAGCACAAAAATAAAGGGTTTACATGAAATCGTTTGACATTTTATACTCAATAGGTATTATTTAAGCCCCCGCCTTAAGTTAGAGAAGAAATAAATGAGCCATTTCGTCAAAGTCACATACACATAGATGCCTTATCGACACTTCTCGGTTAAAAAGCAAAATGAGTTGTGGAAAATGTAAAGGAGGAATGTGTGAAATGTTGAGATAACGTGCAATAAAATTACTCAACCTCAACGCCTACACACATCATCATCACCATAACCATCATCATCTCAGTAACTTTATTAAGATCCATTTACTCTCCCCTTTCATGTTATCCTCTGGACTGAAGTGACTTTCATACATGTAAATGATAAAGTTCACACGAAAATTTTTTCTGGCTTCTTTTACTTCCAGTCATTTTCTCCTTCATCTTCTCCCTACTTCTTCACGTGCCAATTCAATCTACTCATATGGATTGGTGTAATGGACAGATATTATGTTATGATTATGAACACAGGCCACCACAAAGGGGAAAACCAGACCCGCAAAGCAAATTTTTTGTTGTTTTCGTTGAACAAAAATAGACGTGTGAAGGTACGTATATTTTTTAGTTTTTTTTAAGGGGGGAGTAAAAGGTTGTACTTATGAAAATTCCATTTCTGGAACATTTGCTTTACATTTTCTGAGAGATAATAAATAAAAGCTTGAAATATGAGCTCATTTCAGCATCGCTAAAAGGCAAGCGTTCAAAAGCAGTAGTAAACTTGGAGTTGGTGTTAAGTTGTAAAAACTTTTTGTAGTATATTTTCCTCAAGGTTTTTAAACAACGCGTGGAAAATGAGTAGCAAATGTACCAGAGTATTAGCGTTGCTAGTTTTGGAACATTCATTTATTTCTCCGCACAAAACTTCTTATTCTCATGATTTCCAAACTGGTGAGCAATTTTTTTGGAGAACGTTACCTCCAAAATGGCGGATGTTACCTATAAAATGGCTGGCGTTGTCTACAAAAAAGCCTATTATATTAGGAAAATTAGACAACGCCAGCCATTATAATTTGGCACACCCATAAAAAATTTCGTTCCGCGGCGCCTGGTTGGTGTACATTCATACATAGAGTATGATTGCGTGTATGTGGAAGTAGGAGACAGGAAGAGAGAGAGAGAGTAAAGGACAAGACATGATGAATTGTGAATGACGAGTGATAGTTTGTTTGCATTATGGATAACATACAGGAAATAAGTATGACAAGAATCTTTTGCTTTTTTTGTGTTATGCAAGCTTCCTTCCTGCAATTCATCCCTGTCTGGATTTTCAGTTAAATGGCTTAATAGGCTAGTAATAAGTTCAAATTTTCCATCTCTTTTTACTGAGAATTGTGCAAAAGTTTGTTTGAGGAAGCTGGGGAAACTTGTTTCTGGAGCAGACTCCTGTTGTTGGAACGATTATGTCGTCATCGTCATTATTATGTGTCCCATAAGGTAAATTAGTTGCATGCAATGAAATAAATACATATATTTTCGGCATTGTAACTGTAACTGGGTGTGCTTTGTCATCAGTATTATTTGTCAGAATCAGAAGGAATGACAAAATAAATGGGGTATTTTGCCTGGTTTTACTGTTTACAAGTCGTTGGAGGAGACAGTTTACAGGATTTTAAAATGTATATGAAAAATTGTGAAGAACACATGGAATTCCTTTTGGGTGTTACACCAAATGTTTGCAATTTGTCTTGCAGATATGACTGTGAGAGCGAGTAACCAGGTAAATTTGGAGACGAACTCATAATATATTCAAGATGCACGTTGCAAGTGTAGAGTTACAAAGAATATGATAAAAATTTAGCAAGACATAGTATTCCTGTCATATTTTTCATTGCAATTTTTCATAGAAACCTTTTTAAAGATTGTAAAAGTCTACATTTGCGTGAAGCATATATACCTATACATATGTCCTTACTTTTTTATATAGCATGAAATATTTGTCAGTCAAAGCTAAAACATGAAGTCATGGAGGCAAGACCAGTTCAGGATTGAGCGAGAATTATTGGCTTCCTTTTTTTGTAGTATTCTTTACGCTCAAAATCTGAATGTACTGTTATAATGTATGTGAGAGACCAATGCAGAAACTTACTCAGCAATTCAATTCAATTCAACCTCAGTTCAGTAGAAGTCTGTCATTTCACTTTAGTTTTGCGTCAGTCTAGATTCCATGACAGCTAGACAGATTTTTTGTTTGGAGTGTATACTGTTCAAGGTTTGTTATCCTCTCATGTTTTACACTGTCCAGACATCAGTATCAATACAGCATGAATCGAATGACAAGCATATACACATTATTCAAAGTACAGAGTCAATATGCCAAAAACTCGTTGATTACACCTGGGAAATCGAAAACACAATGAAATTGGATGAGTCTCTGTTCTCAACTCAAAAGTTCTGATGAAACTCAAAAAACTAATTTTATGTTCACCTGAAACCCCACAACTAGTATATGCTACTCGCTATCCTCACAAAACATAATGCACTCGTACAGTAATCGGAATGAGTAATAAATCCATGTTTGCATATTTATGCAACTTTTGGCAGATAATGAATTGTGCAATGTAACAGTATAGTATTCTATGTATCTATCTAAATTTGTGAAAACTTTGGGCATAGCATTAAGTCGTTTCTTTATACAATAAACAGTCTCAACAAATTTTTGAAAAAAAACAGGCTTGCCACCACCGCCACCGTCTTCATTACATTTTAATCCATCCACATGCGAGGCTACCTACCTACTTTCCCCCACACATGCGGTTATTTCTTTGGGGAAGAAAATGAAATGAAGAAATAACTAACAAACTGTTTGTTCCTGCCTATACAATGTGACTATTATTTATTTCCGACGGATTTCACTTTATCCTTTTTCCCTACATACATTCCATGCCCACCAAACCTTCCTATTAATTTCTAGGGTACACGCCAGTTTCCAAAAAATACACCAAACCACGCATTGTACAGTGCATATCCTAAAACATACTGGAAAATGACACAATATTTTCTTGGCTTCTTCCTCCACCACCAAGACAAGCCTATGTTTAGAATATGTACATAAAAGCAAAAGTCTTGTTTTTTTACCATGTGTCGCTCCTTTCGTTGTCCAAATCCATGTGCTCAAACTGGGCAAATACTATTGCATAATGTATGAGCCGCCGCAAATGTTATGTACATGCAACGTCCATAATAGTGTAGCCGTAAAGGCAAAAAGGTTCATTATAAAGACGACAAAGGGCATGCATGTTCGCATTAATTATACATGATTATTATTCACAATCACCACAATACCACAACAACAACAAAAACTGCATGCTTTCCTCTCTTTCCCATTATGCATTACGTTATACTACATAGGAGGGCATGAACTTCACAAAGTTTTTTATTGGAATTATGCTCCCGCTCTACATTAATATCGTTATTATATGCAACGTAATGTGAAGTAATTACAGTGTAACAATGATGCATGTGCGATATTATGCAGTTGTTAACAACCATATTTACCGTATTATATATTATGTTGTACCATAGTCTTGCAAGAGTCACCTTAAAGCTTTCTTGAGATGGATTATTTTGCATATGCTTCCCAATATAAAGAAAACCAAGAAAGAAAGCGTTTGAAATGAGTAAAGACGGGAAGATGAGTGTGGAAGAGGGAGTAAATAGCATTGTCTTGATTATAAAGTTACTGATATACAATATATGTATACCATAGCGCGTGTTCTTTACATAAGAGTTGTTGTGTAACGTGTAGGCAATATCTGTCAGATCAAATTAGAAAACATCGGTTTCCCATCCAATTTTCGGTAACTTGATGTCATTCACTCTATTCGCCTGCTCACACAGCATAACACTTTAAAAAACGTGGAAGAACACCAAAAAAAGAATGTTAAAGCAGCCGATATATGTATATTCCTTAAAATAATGTGGGATATGGATGGGAAAGACTCATCACAGACACACACATGTGTATATACAAGTCATTCTGACTTTTAAAGGCAGCGGAAGGAAGCAATGTTTTTTATTTTATTGCATGCATGCATGCTTGCACCCTTACATGATAATAAGATGAAAAACAAAAGTACGCTGGTCTAGTCTCGTTTTTTAAAAGCTAAAAGTAAGTAAATAACGTTGCACTTTTTTATGGTACACTTCATTTTCATTGTTAAAGATATCACAGCAGGAGAGAGAGAGATACAAGGTAGAAAATAAAAAAATAAGTAAAAACACCAGGGTATATATTTTCATAAGACAGACGGTCAGTCTTTTCCCCTTCTTGCATGCATCATGAATGCATAATAGTGTGCATTACGTGAATTGCATCTTGTTCTTCCTCCTCCTCCTCCTATTTCTGTTTGACTGGCAAAATAAACAAATTCTTGAGGGGGTTTTTTCTGGTAGTATGGTTAGGGGACAGTTTGTTGTAATGTAACCCGTCTTATGTGTAAGGTCACATGAGAGAAAGGAGAAAAAGTTGGGTGGTTTTTTTTCTTTTGGTCGGTGGAGAGTAAACGTGCTGCAATATTGAGTAGGTTTACTATGGCATGCATTTTTTAACAGGGAACTGAACAAGCAGACTGGAGTTTCCTTTGACAAAAAAAAGAACAAGCTTGTCTACTTTTCTTCTTCGTCTTAATTCACAACCTTCCTTTTTTATTTGGTCGCTTCCTCTACTTCCTCCTCTTCCGTTTGGTTGTGTCCACTTTCCCTGTCTTGTTAGCTTCTGACCATTTATTTACTGTTTTTTTGTTTTCCCTTGTACTACTGTACATGAAAGCTAAAAAGTTTAGTGACCACTTTTTTGTCAAAAGGGAAAAAGAATTTGTTGTTGGGTTGGATAACCTGGAAAGCAAGTTGGATGGGTAGAAGAAGGGGACACATATGGATGTGTGCATACAATTGAGTATATATGTGTATATATATATGCTGTTTACTTTGAAACTCGGTTAAAAACAGGAAGTGACATGTAAGTTGGGGTTTTAACTTATGTTGGACAGAAGAGGAACGTGAAAGTGACAGGGTGTATATGTAGTAGGTACAGAATATTTCATTTGCTTTAAAAACTCATTCTCACTCTGTTAGTTGCATACAATGCCCATTACAAATCCTAAGGGCTTATTGGATTCTTATTTTGCAAGGGGTACAAACGTCTTTGGCATGAAAGTGACAGGGTGTATATGTAGTAGGTACAGAATATTCATTTGCTTTAAAAACTCATTCTCACTCTGTTAGCTGCATACAATGTCCTGTTACAAATCCTAAGGGCTTATTGGATTCTTATTTTGCAAGGGGTACAAACGTCTTTGGCAGAACGATTGGGTTTGTGTGGCTTTTTGACCAATTTTCCAGTTTGTTGGCTGTACACACAAATCTTTCCATTGGAATTTGGTGTCACTTTGAAATGCCCTTTTGCAACTAATTTGTGTCGCTGCTCAAACCCTCATTGACTTGGTAACCAAGTTTTATTTTCCTACTTTTTGTAAATAAGACAAAGGGAAAAGAAACTATGTGAAGTTAGCACAGAACAAGAGACAAAAGAATGCCAATTGGCCAATTTTCTCCTTTTTGAGTTGCCTTTTTTACAGGCATTTGAGTGTATGTTATTGCATTCTTTGAGAAAATGTTTGCCTTCAATTTTTTCTCTGTCTCTCCTCCACAGATAGCTTCAGGCATTCACACACACGGTAATATGGCATGGCTTGGCTTACATTCTTTGCCTACTCATCCATTATACCTCTAGTAAAAATAGTTACCAGGAAAAGAATGACATGAAAACAAACGTTACGAAAAATTACAGAAAGCAATAATTGATTGAAACCTCAATTCATTTGGTCAACTCGATCTATGTAGGCCGTCGTCATTCCCACTCAAAACCTCCTCCTCCTTTCAGCTTTTTTTTAAATGACTTAATTTCCAAATACGCTGTCATAAAAACACGCTATCGCTCCCGCCCACACATAAAAAATTTCTCACAGTGAGCAAGATTAGAAAAAACCTCTTTTTTGTCAATATGCTACTTGGCGATATCAGTTCCAGTAAAATGGTGTAAGTGAGACTGGAAGCCGCATTAGACATGGTGCAATCAAGTGCATCGGAAATTGTGATAAGAACATTGGATATATACATACACCTTCACAACACTCACCACCTCAGCAAAAACTCCTGCTCCCATCTTCTCATATATTTACGGCAAAGATATGCACACAACTTACATAAACATACTCTTTATATCTGGTATCATCATCAATGATCATTTATGAGAGACAAGGAACACTGAACATCATCTTGGTCGTCATCAAAGACGATCCCCGTCATTTACTCCCTTTCCTTCCGCCCTCTTTTATCACCAATTTTCGTACCCCTTTCCTCGTTTCCTCCAATATTCACTCCAATCCATGTTATGCATGTATAGCATGTTCATCTATTTATACATATTCTTACGTAAAATACCATCATGTATATCAAACTGCACCGGAAAAAGTGCATCGGTGATTGTCTAGCTGTGTGTATTTGTGCATGAGAAAAAAAAATCCACAAAAAATATGCTCTCTCTGTATATTTTTTATACCATGTGCAGTTCTGCTGAGACGACCAAGTGCTTCCAGATACTTCTTTTTGTGTAATGTCAAGAGCAAGTCAATTTATGTTATTTTTTTTCGCTGAGTGAACAATAATTTTTTTGTATACTTCCTGGTTTTATGTATATATATTATATACACAAGTACAAAATGCATCTTGGCCGTAGCAGTAATAACAATAATAAAAAATACATCCAAATTGAGTACAAAGAGATATACAAACATAGCTATATTGCGTATACTGTATATATTTGATTTGCACAAAGCAGAAACCAAAGGGAAAAAACTGGTTAAAGGAAACCAGAGCAAAAGGTTAGGATAGCTTTACAAAACAACATTATCACTACCACAAAAAATACAACATAACCATACATGAAAAAAAAACCGGAAAGAGGGAGAAAGAAGATATGAACCATCTGCTTTCTAGTTTTGGTTTTCTTTTGTATGTATTTATAAATGGGTATATGTACATATGTAGAGATATTTCTCTTTTTTGTGGTTCTTTGCCAAACAGTTTTTCATGTTTTTTGGTCTTGTTGTTTTCATACTACCTTTACAAGTGCGGCTGCTATTATACTGTTTCCCTTTTTTTACTAGGTTTATTTTCTTGTTTTTTACTATCTGACTGGGTATGTGTGAGTGAGTGCTACTCTGCTGGTTCCTTTTTAACGCTGACTTTGCTCCTGTGTGTTCTTTTACCCTGGATTTTTTTTGTTTTTGTGTTCTCCCTGGATTTTTGTGGCTGAGAGGGAAAGGAGATGAAGAAGTAATAAGTACATAATATGGTATGTGAGTATGAAGCATTTGTAATGGTGGTGGTGTACTGCTGATACCAGATCTAGCATTTAATGTTCTCTTCATGGACGAGACGAATTCCTGAAGACGAAGAAGAAACACACAACATGCTTTCCTGACTTTCATGTTTTGTGTGTGTGTTACAGGCGGGCGGTGAGAAGAGGAAAGACGAAGACGAAGAGATAAAAGGGAAAACCTCCTTTTTATGAGGATCGTATACTCAATCTTATACACCACATTTATATTAGAACTTTTATTTTTGAGAAAGTAAATTTCATGATTTGAAACATTGAATAGATACCAGAGAGAGAAAGCTATATTGTGTGTAGCAGGAAAGGAAATATTTTTGCGTGGAACATAAGAGTAAGAAGGAGGAGGAGGAGATGTAGTGACTTTTATAAGGGCTATGGTAAGCATGCACACTAGCGTTTTTGTGCACACATAAAATATAAAAAAATGCATAAAGCTGGTGATGTTAGAGAAAGTAGTGAAAGCATTGCATTTTGTGATGATGATGATGATGATGATGAAGTGGAGAGGAATAAGTTAAGTGGAGGAAATATAAAATGGCTTAAGATAAACAATAAAATGGAGTATGAAAGAAATCGAAGCGGATTGCATATTGTCGAATGCAAAGATTGATGTCTTTTTATTCACTGCCTTCTCGCAGTGAGTGAGTAACTGTGTGTACCTTTATGTGCTTTCGCATAATAATATCCTTTTGCATAAAGATTTCTTATAGGAATAAAGAGTTTTATTTGGATTGTGAGAGAAACTGGTGATAGTATACAAGTGAGCTGGTGGGCGTAAAAATCAGATAGGATTTTGTCGTCGGCAATAATATTTTCTGAATGCTCTCTTTTGTTTTTGTGTGGAACAGAGAAAATTAAGATTTAGAAGGTAGAAAGGTTTTGGCAAGGTACAGACATGGGAATGCATAACTCAATCAGAAGAGGAACGAGTAGTACGAAAGCCAGATAATATGGAAGCGATAAGGGAGACTAGTGTAGGGCAAATATTTCCAGAGAAATCAAAAGTTAAATAGTAATGAGCCATTAATATGAGCGGTCAATACTGAGCAAGTGAGAAGTAATTGATAAGATCAATTCCTCTTGGTTGTATTGTTTTATTGTTGAGCTATGACAAAATAAATATAAAATAAAGTCCGAGAATGGGTAATAGTATAAGGAAGGTTGATTATTGATTCATTGTTTAATATCAATACATGGAGAGTTGTTAAATATTAGAATCAATATTGAATACATATTCTTGTACGCTTATATGTCCTGTCGTATAAGGTATATTTTGAGGGACAAACAACCTTCCTTTAAATAAAAACAGGTTTATTTCATTTTGTGTTGTCAAACTTACTTAGTGAAAGAATGAATACACGCAACATAATACATTATGGAGGTGTTTGTGTATGTATATGTACATTTCTGATGTATTAAGCTCGTGTATTGATTGAACTCATATTTGTCATAAGAACATAAGAAGAGCCTGAGAGTCAATTCCAGTCTTTCGAGTGTTTTCCCTGATACCAGAGAGGCTGGAATGTTTGCTGGGAAAGATAAGAGGAAAACTGTTTGCTAATGTACATACAAACAAACCAAGCGTATAGGAATGTATGAATGTGGGTATAAAGTTGGAAAGGAGAGATTGGATATTATTATAGCATGAATAAGTGCAAGTTGCTTATGTCATCTTTGCATAACACTTTCTGATTTAGATTACTTATTTCAAAGTCTAACAAGAAAACAGGAGAGAGAAGTCGAACGTAAAAAGTCCCCGTTTCATATTCATACGCCTCAAATCATTCTATATCTGAGTATAACCCGTACTCCACTAAAAATGAAAGTTTCCATATTTTTTGGTGTGTGTACTAAACGAAGGTTGTTATATAGTTTGCTTATAGGAAACATAAGAAATACCCATATTAGCACTATATACACTTAAAATGTAATGCATTACGTAAAGCATTAATGAATGCAAACATAGTATCAGTCATCAGCCAGGCATAAGCACTAAAAATGGCCGTTTTCACGCAAGAAGAACTGGGTTTTTGGAAGAGGAGGAAAAATAAGATCATTATATTCAACTTGACTTTTCCAACAATCTACGAAAACACAGCTGAGAGAAAACCTTACTTTTTACAGAGAAAAATGCAGTTTGACCATCAAAATCATTATAGGCATGCATGGCATGGCAATGGAGAGCTTAGCCTTTTTAATTTCCATAATATCTACCCAAAATTAACTTGCCATATACAATATAGCGCAGTCTAGTATCAATCCAGTATAAGATGTGCTTCCGATTTATAATGGATTCAAACTTATGTGAGCATCATTATTAGGCTTCAGAATATTCGGTTAAAACACATACGAAAACATGTTGATCGGCTATTGTGTTATATGCTTTTGCAATTGATAACCACAATATGCTCGACATTTCTCTACAAACTCGATCCATATTACCCTCATATGCATACATATTCACAGCTCATTAGTGATAACTGCATACTTCACTTCCGATGTAAAGATGTATTATCAACTGACATATAGATGATGTATTTGTGATGTAATAAAGCTACGCTCTCCTTCCTTGTCAGAATAGTTTTCCCTTCTTACTCCTTTTTTTTGTCCTTCTTCATCACTTCAAATTTTCTCTCCTCATCTCAACGCATACTATTATCTAAACAATGCATGATGTGCATACAACTCCATAAGAAAAAATTACCCTGGGGAAATCTAGTGCATTTCAACTGACGAATTTCCCCCTTTCAAATGCATTCTTCTCGATTAGCACAAAAAAACGTTGACGCAATTGAGAGAAAGTAATGTTGGCGTTTCAACGCATTCTCACACCAACCAAAAGGCTTATTGTGTGTAGCACTCCTGTAAATTTAATTTGGCCATATATGTGTATGATAATTACCCATTATCTAAATAAAATCCCAGCAGGGTTTTAATGTACTTACTACAAACTCTTTCTTTCTGTCATCCACTGCAATGCAATATAGTCACTCATGCACGTTGCATTGCATTCTATTCACTCATCCGTGTTTTTATTCTTTCTCTTCTCGTGTGTGTGTGTTCACTCACTGTGAAAATCTATTCCCATGTAAAAAAAATGCTCACACTTTCAGTCATCATCATATATGTAGTGAAAGCTCCTTCTCTACATATATTTACATTGCCCAACTTTTTTTTATCTGTCACTATCTCCAAGTGAATTTCCCATCCATATCATTGCTGATGTGTGAGAAAAAAGTGAAAGTGTGGACGGAAGGAAAAAAGAGGGTGAAAGAAAGAGATCATCTAAAGTTGGCACGAGTTGTTGTGACACGACACTAGGGATTTTCTCCTTTTTTTTCTTTATCTCTTTTCCTGGTTTCTTTTGTTGGATTTGCTGTCCTATCTGTCGTCATCAGTATCATCATCACCATTTCATTTTGCCTCATTGCAACAAGGAATAAAAGTGTATTATTTTTACGTGGGATGATTAGTAAGAAAAGGAGAAATAACTATTGTCATCCAGATTATGTCCAAACATAATTGTTGTCACTCTGTCTCCCTATTTTAGAATTTCATTTATCTAGTAAATCTTATAAAGCACAAGTATGACAGGATATGAGCTCATCTATCTCAATGAACTTACATACATATGGAAGGATGACCATGATTACGAAGTAGAGAATCTAGTGTATAAAAACCATATGTGTAGATGGATCATTATCAATATTATAAAAGGCCACACCACACACAGATATATATGCATGGACACAAATAAGAGATGTGTTTCTGTATCACCTTTATTTTTTCAAAACTTTTCCTTCTCCCACTTTTACAATGCAATACCGTTGTACACAAGATGAAAAGTTGAGAGAGGACGAGATGAAAATGGACAAGGAAAAAGAAAATAGTTTAGTGCCCATAACTTTAACTTTTTTGTGTCTTCTTCCTCCTCCTCCTCTGCTTTCACCGTGAAAAGTATAGTTTTTTCACATACACACATCTGAAATAATATTCACTATTATTTTCTCTCTTTTTTAATCATATATATGCTTTTAGGTCTGGATATTTTTTTATTTCTTGCCATGAGTTCCAATACTACCAGCTTTACTTATTTGATGGAGAGGGTGGTGGGTGGGGTGGGGTAAAAATTGAGTTCTGTGGATGTGGGGGTTATCATATCACACGACCACCACCCGTCCTCTAACTGTGCTTGGAAAGGTATAACTTACTTAGTGAATGTATTACACACTTACCACGATATTTCCAATACATTAGCAGTTTCCGCTATAGGAAACTGTAACAAGAAGACATAATGTGTGAAATGTAAGTACTACTGGTGCAATACAGCACCTCCTATTATTACTACTCAAGCTCAGGAGGCGAGCGAATACATGGTTTACAATATGAGAGAGTGGGAGAACCTACTTCGGATAGTATTACTTTGAGCAAGTGGAGCATTATTAGGTAACACATGGACCCGTTGTGAAATCATCAATTAAGTTATCAACTTTCTCTTTAGATTTCATATCAGTTTCACCGCCACTACCTATTTCCACAGCATGAGCCTTCCTTTTTTCTAGGAAGTAAATACATACATGAAGTGAAAGAGGACTGGTGATATGGAACTGGAAATTGGAAAAGATTGATTTCCCCACAAGAGAAAATGGTAGTACAGAAAAAATAACTGTATCTCTGATATAAATACTCGAATGTCATCCTGCATCATGTATACCATGGTGGATACTGTAATAATGAATTTTTTACGAAAAACTACTTTCTCCTTTTCACCACTCGTATTAAATTTCAATTCTAATTTTTTGTCGACGTGATGGTAACAAGACGGAAAGCAGCAGGCGGGTAATAATAATGTATTAGAAGACACCATCACGAGCTCGTTAACTGTTATTCAACACTTTGAAAAGAAATATTCCCACGATACTTTGAAAAAAAATTCTTGATGGGTGAAATAGGAGGAAAATCATAAATACCTGATTTTTTCATCAATTTTAAATATTGGCTGTATTTGCATTTATCCTATTTAGTAAATGGTATATAGACGAAAAAATTTTAAACGAGAAAGGAAATATTCAAGAGGAGCAGTTCTCACCTTTCAACAAAATACATACTTTATGTATAATTTCACAATGATACATTCTCATACTCATTTCCTATATGAAAAGGATATACACATCCGTTTCTGACGACTGCACACAAAAAACTCATTCCTTTTCTCTTCTTCCTTCCACCACCACCTCCTCAGATTCCTTGAGGCGAAGTTTATGAAAAAAATTGAACAAGTGAGTGAGCAAAAAAGAAGCTCCGCTTTATCCTCTCGTCTTCCTCTTCCCGAGAAAAAGAAACGGAAGCATCGTTTTATGGGTGGGAAGAATGCACGTACATATAAGATACATTCATACACACTTTCGCTCCGTGTTTTATAAGCGGCGACAGTTTCACATATTTTTTTGCGAGTAACGAAGAAGTCGAAGAGATTTTGAAATAATATGAATATAAGTTACATTATATCATCAAATTCCCTTCTGGCGGTATAGGAGCTATTG